>APFE030634074.1:22053-42836 GCA_000404065.3 Pinus taeda | reverse complement strand
AGGGATGAGTTTGCACCGTTGATGAAACTCATCATTCGATATTTCAGTTGCGAGGGCAGATTCTCGCGTCTCTATGCGTACCATGTCCGTTTGTTGATGCATTTGACGAGGGTACGTATGATGAACATTCCATACTTCATGTGTCACAACATAGAGAGGATGGTGACTTTAGTACAAAGGAAGAGCCCAACACATCAGCATAAGAGCATATGTCACTACGCGTTGATGAAAATCATAGTGATACATCAGTTGACACAACAGGGCATTACTTGGGAGGATTTCATCTCCCGTGACTTCTTCTCAGTGCTACAACTGCCTCCCGAGATAGTTCATGATGAGGGAGCACCTTCACACCAGCCAGACATTCCTGAGACTGAGCATACAAGTGCTCCTCCATATGTGACATACCAGCGAGGCCACAGGGCCTTATTTGCATCTACATGACGAGTACTATCTCCACCCGGGGTGGAAGGGGTCTTGTTCACTTCATCAGCACAACGAGTATTATCTCCACATCATGTGGAAGGGGTCTCGCCTTCTTCTTCAGCACAGGTACAAATCCAGGATAGGGGCAAGAGGCCCATGCATGATGAGAGTGTTTCAGGAGGTCGGGACACGGATTTCATTGATGTTGATGCGAGCTCTCCTAGCTCAGAGCTAAAGGAGATCATCCGGGAGCAAAGGGCTGAGAATGACTCGCTGCAAAAAAAATTGCAGATGGCTAAGTGGGTGATAAACTACTTGGAGCAGTGCAACAAACAGCTAGAGGATGAATATACACTTTATGAGCTGCGGAAAATCCGTGAAGATCGAGAATTGGCCCGAAAGAGACCCGGTGATTTGACACGGTTTGATCGAGAGTCTATGCTCATCCGTGTGAACACTCATCTAGAGAAATTGTTGGCGAAGGAAAATAGAGACGAAGACATGCTTCCTCATATGAAAACTCATTATTGGGCTCGTATGCATGTCTGCAAAGCAAAAATGAAGATCCTAAAGAGGCGATTGAGCAAAGCACTAAAACGACAAAAAAAGCCCGATCCACTCCAAATTTTGGTTGAGGCTTCATTGGCAGGGCACAATACATGATGGAGGGTCTTCACTCCGAATTTGAGCAAATTCAGAGAAATTTTTGTCATTTTGAAAATTTTGTCCTAAAAACAGGTTTTTTTGCTCAACGCGTAGCGCGTCGACGCGCGCACTTAAGATTGGGACACTTTCTGGAGGAAAACTCTACATGTTTGGGTTTTTCATGATGAATTATACATGCTCAGCTATTTCCAAAGCATTTCATTAAGTTCTGGGTGACCAAAATGCTCAAAAACACCATGAAAATCACCTTTTTGCCACCTTTTGCAGCAGCAGGAAGTACTTCCGGGAGAATGACATTTTGAGGGGGCAAATGAACTCCAAATTGCAAAATTCCACTTTGGCTAGATACCAGACATACAGGGATTTCCAACCTGCTATTGTGAGCTTGATTTGGATGCCGGGAAGTGCCCCAAAAGCAGGTTGAAAGGTGCGCAGCGCATAGGGCTCAGGCGCGCGGTCCACAGGGCTTTTTGGCCAAATTTTCATCTTGCAGCTCGGGAAATGCAGCTAGTTTGACCAGTTTTGACTTGTGATGTGCTTTTTCACTCCTCTTGATGTAATTAATGAAACATGATGTTATTTTGACACTTAGTTACTTGTTCTAGAAGATTCATTCACCAAAAAGTGAAATTTTAATGAATGAATTGGTTTCCTACCTTATAGAGGCAAGTTGTTTTGACTGCCTAGATTGTAGTGCTTTGTTTAGAGTTGGTTGAAACAGCTCCTAGGATGATGAGTTTGACCCCTAGAGGCAAGGGAATGGGTTGGCTTGCCTATATTATGTATTTTCTTAGTCATTTTCAGGGTTGGACTCTTGGGAAAAGCTTGACACTCTATTGTACATATTTTATTTGCATTTTTGGCAAAGGAAAGACTAGGGTTTTGCAGCACTATTTGGGATTCATGTGGCTTTATGTGTTGATGATTTGCTTCTTTCAGTATTTTTAAGTTGTGTATGTGTATCACTTTCATTCTCTTATCTTCTGTAATTAAACAAATGAAGTGTTAAGGTAGAATCCATAATTTGCTATGCTCTGCCTTTAAGTTTGTCTGATTTTCCATGTTTTCATCTGTTAATGGAGAACCCTTGAAATTTTCTTGCTCTCCTTAACTTCTCACCAATCAGATCTAGCCATTCATTCTCTTTAAAAGCATCAAGACAATCGCCTACCTTGCCCCAAGTAGACCTCTGCAAAAACTGTGCCTCATCCCCGCACCCAAAATTGCCTTTCCCTTGAATTCAACTAAACTTCAAGAAAATCAATTTCAAACTCCTTGTACTCCATACCTAGCCTAAAATTAGTTATCAATTTAGTCATCTCGAGCCTCATTGATCACCTTTAGCCGAGATTGACCTAGAGAGAGCCCTCTCCTGTCCTCGTAGGGCTAGCTACGAGGCTGAGCGTGGTTTGATGTATCCTCGAGTTTTACCTTATTTCAGCCTATGTTAGATTTGAGCGCTAGCAAGTCACAATCACCAAATCACTCGTGCTCATCAGGTGGACAGACTGGAGATTGATGAGACATTCCTTGTGTGAAAAGACCAGTTAGGGATGGCACTTGACTAGTAGCTATGTGTGAACCGAGGAATGAAAGCTAGTCTACGAGTTGGACCACTCTGCCTTCATGACGAAAACACATCACTTGAAAGAGTGAGGAAACAATAGCTCCCATGTTATAAATGTATTCATGACCAAGGAGTAGATTGTAATCTAAGGGTCCTTGGACTACCATCATGTTTAGATGAATGGCTTTCCTTCTCAAAGTTATAGGCAAATTTGGAAGGATCCTTAACGGTCGACTGGTTCCTTTGTTCAAGCTTGTCAGCTTTCGAATCTCAAGCAGAAGAGATGGTGAACCAAGCGCTTTCCAAGCAGTTGAGGAAAGTTCTCCCTAGTAGATTCCAATCGAAGGAAACGACTAGATTGCTTGGAGGAGGGACCAAATAAACGACCGGGTAAATATCTGATGAACTTCCTTCTTGCGGTAAAGGAATGGGTCGATTGCACCCATGTTCATTGGATTTTGTGTTGACGAAAAGAATTTGAACAGTGTTGTTCTCATTCTCTTCGATGACTGTATCATCTGAAGGTAGACCTTCTGAAGATAAGACTGGGTCGATTGTCGTCTCGACCTGTTGAATTTGATCCTGTGCGGACTCAGAGGGTTCATCTTCAACAATAGATGCTTCGACCGACCACAAAGGTGTTTCAGTCATATTTTCAACTAGTGATGGACTCGGCAAGAGTTTCTTGTATACAGGATGAAGCCGTAGTAGTGAAGTAGGACAGTTATCCAAGACTCTTTTAGCTTCATTTAGGAAGTGACAATGGTGGATGGCATGATCACCTTCACATAGTCTACAAGGAATTTTAGATCATCCTTTTTCCCATTGACTTCGTTCTCACTAGTTGACGATGTACTTTCAACATGATCATCAGAGGTTGAGGACACCGGATTGTGCAAGCGGGGAGACCATTCCCTTAAGATCTATGGGATGCAAGGACAATCTCAATGATAGTGGTCTCGCTTGCAAATTACACATGGAGATTTAGGTTTGGATGGTGCAGTGCATGGATTTTCGCTAGACGATCCATGGTTGCCGCCTTTTATTTTTGGCTTCTTCTTCTTCTTCTTCTCAGTTACTTGGTTTTTAGTTTTACTAGCTTCACCAAGCAAAGAGGAAGAAGGAGAGGAAGAAACAAATGAAGTAAAAGGTTGAGGGGTAACTCTAGTATCATCTGGTTGTTGATTTGATTGCTCAGGAAACATAGTGTTTAGTATGACAGAGGTCGAGAAAAGCCATACCGACAGGCCAATTGTCAGTCCTGGAAGGGACAATGTGGCCATATGAGTTGCACCAACATCTCCCCAAGAGGAGAAAGGACTAGGATTCCCCCCAAGGGGAAACCCTTGATTGGTGGACTCCATTTTCTCAACCTAAGACCAACGAGGGAATAGTGATGTTATTTTGATTCAAATAAATTTTATGACGCTTTGACACAACTTTCTTTTTCAATTTTAGGAGTCGAGAAAAAGCTAAAGATGACTCTAGTCCCCTTCAACTTTTAATGAGCCTGAAGTGACAAGTACTCAGATGGACCTTTTCTTTTAAGGAATCTGAAAAGGAACAGAAGTGACTACTCTGGAAATCTAGATAGAGGTATTACAAAACCAATCGTAAAACTGTAGAATACTTTTTACGGTATGGCAGTCAATCTTCCCGAATGCTATCTTCAATGCATTGTGATCGATAGGGCGACAGACACGGCTTCCTAAGGATAAATGATATAGCCTATTGTGGTCTCCCAATATATACTCGACGGTACATGGGAGCACAAGTTTGTACTGGCACTTGTCGTCTCAAAGAGGAGCAATCACCCAACCTACGATGAAAGCGATAGTTACCATGCTTTACGATGCCAGAATACGTCTCTAGCCTAGACTTCTAAATGTTGTGCATTAGGTTCCAAAGCGTTTTTATGTTCATTGAAATTTATTTTACAGTTGATCTTTATTAAGAAGTTTGCCTTTAAGATTCACCACGTGATGTAGATACACGATTCCTAAATATGCAATCTAGGATGATAAACAATCGTTTATTCTTCTTTTTGCAATGAAAATCCTAGCCACTAAGGAAAGAGAAGTAAAATCCTTTCATCATAGAGCAGAGAGCACACACTAATATACACTGTCCTAAATCAATTTCCACAAGCAGTCTAAATGAAAATGCACATGCATGTATTTGTTTTTTGCTTTCTTAATGTGTGAATGAAAAAAAGAATGCTAAGTACAGATTTGAACTATTTTTTCAAAGAAACAGTACTAACAATTTTCTTTTCAAAAAATGAAAGGAAGACTAAGACGACACTCTGCAATTTTGAATTCAAAAATTTCTTTCGAAACTTGAAATACTATTAATTCAAATCAAATACAATGGAAAAAGTGTAACCGACTATCAACAAGAGGAAGACTCTTTTCTTTGACTGAAAACGACACTTGCGACACTTTCAAATCAAAAGACGATAGTTCGATTAAGCTACTGTTTGCCAAGGAGAACTGTAAATGATGAAAATACATACAAACATTCACAATTCTGTATACAATGGAGGCTAAATAATGCTAAGGAAGGGAGTTTCAATAGTGGTATACTGATCACAGACAGCAAAACTCCTGAATAAAGCTGAAGACAATGAAGAGAAAACCAAAATCTGGAGGCAGAAAAAATCTTACCTAATCATCGCACCTGTAACATAGGGAAACAGGGATGCATCTCACCTGTAGCACAAGCGAGGTGCGAGGCATCCAAACTGTCAATGAGAGACAATGCGATGGTCTAGGGACAAGAATAGGCTTGGTTGTTTCTCACAGTTTGTAGCTTAGTTAAGGGATTTAAGCTGAGCTAATGATAGTCAGTAAACACAAAACATAGGGGCTGATCTAATGAGGTTACTTGATCTACCACCAGGGCACTTAGGATGTTTACAAGTGAGATGTTTAATTCATAAACTAGCCCAGAGATTGACTGAAGTAGAGTTGATCTACTTTGCACTTGCATAGCGAATGTGGTTCGAAGGCTAGTTGGCTTAACTTCAGGCTCCATCTGTAGTTTATGAAACAAACAAATATAAACAAGCAAACAAGCTATTCCCTCCGCAGTGGAGTTGCCATTTTGTTATCAAGAAAACTAGTGTCCATTCAGAGCTGCTAGTCCCACTAAGACCGGTAGCTATCTTAGAAACAAACAAACTAAAGTTACTTGTTCTTTCCTTTATGAGAGATAGATGAGAGAGAAGCAAAGATTACCAACCTCAGTCCTTCGCTTGGCTCCTTGCTTGTTTCCTCCCTCATTTGACAGAGTTTCACCACTCCTTCTTTACTTATCCTGCTTCAAAGAACACCTGTAGAGTTAAAGCAGCATAATACCATCAAAGCATAGAGATATATAACCATAAACAATATAGGATTAGATATATATTAACCATACAAATGTATATATCAATTCAAGATTCAAAGACATACAATAATATGGAGGAAAACTCAAATAGCTTTATTGATAGAAGTAGTAGAAGAGAGGATTACAACCCATTGGTCTGACCCAACGCCATCCTCGCAGCATGAAAGCCCTCTTCACCTCATGAAAGGCTAGATCACCCAACACTATGATGCGCCACAGAGAAACCAGCATCACTTCCTTACAAGATACAAAATTCCAGCCACTGGATCTCTAGGATGAGGGATCCATATATAGATGTTTGCAGGTGGGTGAGTCAGCTTCTGGTATTTTGATTAGTGTCATATCTCTAATATTTCTTGGTTCCACTTGGAGATTTCATGATATCTTACTCATCCTTGGGTGAATTCAGAGAGGCAAGTGTCAAATGGGGAGTTTCTAGAAGATTCTCTGGGTTTCCACCTAGCCAATTGCCTTTGCCATTTGTCTGCTCTTACTCATTGCACCCTACAGAAGGGATTTTCAGTATGCATTTCACTTTTTGCATGTGGCAGGTGAGACGCATTGCACCCTTAGCACTGAGTAGTCTGTATGGTCCTGTTTTGGCCAGTTCTGAGTGGTTTTTTAGGGAAAACTTCTGGGAGATGATGTAATCAGCTGACCTTTCCCCTTTAGGGTAAGAAACAACACTTTTAGGGGCTTATAAGGCCTTAGTTTATGGACATATGAGATTGGGGTTGCAGTGCCAAAATATGTCTATAACATGTATCAAGGAGGAGGAATCACCCAACCTATGATGAGAATGATAGTTACCAAGCTTTACGACACCAGAATACGTCTCTAGCCTAGACTTCTAGATGTTGTGCATTAGGTTCCAAAGCGTTTTTATGTTCATTGAGGTTTATTTTAAAGTTGATCTTTATTAACAAGTTTGCCTTTCAAGATTCACCACATGATGTAGGTGTACAATTCCTAAATATGTAATCTAAGATAATAACAGTCATTTATTTTCTTTTAGCAATGAAAATCCTAGCTACTAAGGAAAGAAAAGTAAAATTCTTTCAACATAGAGCAGAGAGCACACACTAAATGTACTTTTCCTAAATCAATTTCCGCATGCAGTCTAAATGCAAATGCACATGCATGTACTTGTTTTTCAGTTTCCTTAATGTGAGAATGACAAAAAGAAAACTAAGTACAGATCTGAATTACTTTTCTTCAAAGTGACACTTTAACAATTTCTTTTCAAAAATGAAGGGAAGACTAAGACGACACTTTCACTTTCGAATGGAAAATTGTTTTCAACACTTCAAAGAATTGATAATTCTAATCAAATACAATGGAAAAAGTGTAATCAACTATCTAAAAGAGGAATACTTTACAACACTCTTTTCTTTGATCGAAAACAACAGTTACGATCCTTTCGAATCAAAAGATGACAGTTCGATTAAGCTACTTTTTGCAAAGAAGGACTGTAAATGATGAAATATACATTAAAAAAATTCACAATTCCTTACCAATGGAGGCTGAATAATGTAAAGGAAGAGGGATTCAACAGTGATATACTGATCATAGACATCAAAACTACTGAATAAAGTTGAAAACAATGAAGAAAAGCCAAAATCTGGAGGCAAAAATAGTCTCATTCAATCATCGCACCTATCCTTAAGGGAAACAGGGATGCATCTCACCTGCAGCACATGGGAGGTGTGACGCATCCAAAATACTAGTAAGAGATAGTGCGATGGTCCAGGGACACGACTGAGCTTGGTTTTCACTCACAGTTTGCAGCTAAGTTCAGGGATTTAGGTTGAGATTATGATAGGTAGTAAACACAAAGTATAGGGGCTGATATAATGAGGTTATTTGAACTACCACCAGGGCACTTAGGATGTTTTCAATTTAGATGTCCAGTTCATAAACCAACCTGGAGATTGACTAAAGAAGCGTTGATCTACTTTGCAATTGCATAGCAAAAGCAGTTCGAAGGCTAGCTAGCTTAACTTCAGGCTCCATCTATAGTTTATAAAGCAAACAACAATAACAAACAAACAAGCTATTCACTCCCTAGCAGAGTTGCCATTTTGTTTCGGAGAGAACTAATGTCTACTAAGATCTGCTAATCCCACTAAGATGGGTAGCTATCTTAGAAACAAACAATTCAAAGTTACTTGTGTTTTCCTTTATGAGAGATAGATGAGAGAGAAGCAAAGAGCACCAACCTTAGTCTTTTGCTTGGCTCCTTATTTGTTTCCTCTCTCCTTTGATAGAGCTTCACCACTCCTTTCTCACTTGTCCCACTTCAAAGAACACCTGTAGAGTCAAAGAAGGAAAATACCATCAAAGCATAGGAATCTATAACCATAAGCAATGTAGAATCAAATGTACATTAACCATACAAATGCATACACAAATACAAGATTCAGAAATATACAAGTATATGGATGAAAACTCAAATAGATTTATTGTTAGAAGTAGTAGAAGAGAGGATTACAACACATCCAGTGCCATCCTCCCAGCATGAAAGCTCTCTTCACCTCATGAAAAGCTAGATCACCCAACAATACAATGTCTCAAAGAGAAACCAATAGCACTTCCTTACAAATTACAAAATTCTAGCCTTTGGATCTCTAGGATGAGGGATCCATATATAGATATTTGTAGGTGGGTGAGTCAGCTTCTAGGATTTTGATTGGTGTCATTTCACTGATAGTTCATGGTTCCACTTGGGGATTTAATGATCTCTTACTCATCCTTGGGCAAATTCAGAAAGGCAAGTGTCATATGAGCAATTTCTAGAAGATTCTCTGGGTTTCCACCTAGCAAACTACCTCTGCCATTTTTCTGCTCTTGCTCATCACACCCTACAAAAGGGCTTTTCAGTATGCACTGCACCCTTTGTGTGTAGCAGGTGAGATGCATCTCACCCTTAGCATGGAGTACTCTGTATGGTCCAGTTTTGAACAGTTTTGAGCAGTTTTTCAGGGAGAACTTTTGGGAAATGATGTAATTAGTTGACCTTGATCCTTTAGGGTATGAAACAACACTTTTAGGGGTTTAGAAGCCCTTGGTTTATGGGCACATGTGATTGGTGTTGTAGTGCCCAAATATGTCTATAATAGGAAGGCAGTCAAAACTTGCCTTGACGTTGGTGCTGCACATAGGAATAGTGGCGTTGCGCATTAGAGGGTCGGCGTTGCGCATCAGAGGGGCGTTGTGCATCAGGTGGTTTTTTCTTGTGTAAAAATACATTGGCACTCTGCATTAGGCAGGCACTACACATTGGCCAGTGAGGCTTCAAAACCAAACAAATTCATCTCAAATCCTCCAAAATGCTTCATTTGCCTTCTTAGCAAGTAAGTACACTCACTTTGGAGCCTAGGTAAGGTTTTTTATGCTTCAATTATATTTCTTTCTCGTAAGAATCAAAACCCTAGTGTGTTTTCCTATCTTATTTGTCAGCACTGCAAAATCTTCTTCCTTGTCTCAATATTCCCATTTTAACTTGCCCTAAACCTACCCTTTTAATCCTATCTCACTTCACTCATATTCCCTTTCCCCTTTTCCCTGTTAAAATTAACCCATTTATCAAATTCTAACCTCCCTCCATAAAACTCTAGGTCCTCTATCCGTCCCTCTCACTCCCCTGCCTCACCTCATCACTATTGTTCCTTTCACAAATCTCTTCATGCTCACTTTTTCCTCCCATCTATTATCTACCACTCACCATATCATCACCACATCATCCCATAGAGACAAGCATGAAAAGAGACAATGACCTTGATTTTGAGGAGGACACCCTAATTGATAGCTCTAAGGAAAGGAATTTGCAGCAGGTAGAAAAGGTAAAGGAAAGGTCCTAGGATAAAAGCTTGATGATGATGTTGAGAGGGAGTTTTAGCTTGAGCAGCATGATGATGATGTACCAGCTCATCACACTCAAGTAATTGATCTTCAAAGCCCATCATTGGATCAAAGCATGATTTTGAAAGAGAAAGAGGCTCATATTCACATGTCAAATGATAAGTGGGCTAGAGCTAGATATATTATTAATTACCTAGAGCAGGAGAATAAGCAATTAGAGGGTAAACAAAGCCAAATGGAGCTAGAGATGCTAAAAATTCAAAGGTAAAGCAACAAAGAGCATCCGGTTCCCTTGACTCCTATTAAACAAGAAGTGGAGCATGATATATAAATATGGCTTGAAAAAGTTAACATTCACCTTAAGGGGCTTCTAAAGAAAGAAAATATAGGCAATAAGATGCTAAGGCATATGGCTCACCATTACTTCACCCAGTATAGGATAGGTAACATGAGAATTAATCACCTTAAGGCAAGATTAAGGAGGGCTTTAAGAAGCAAAAAGAGGGGTGACAAACTTGAGATCTTGGTTGATGTTACACTTGCCCAAAAAAGCAACCAATGAACTACATTATAGCAAAAAATGGGTAGATTTTGGAAAATTTTTGTAAATTTTGATTCTTTTGAATTAGGCAACACATGAAATTCTGGTGGATGCGCAATGCCACTGGCGCTGCACATTGGATTGGCTCACTCTTTTGACAAATGGCTTGTAGTTTTGGATTTGGCATGAAAAAACAACCAAACTTAGAAAATTTCATCAAATTTGGAGGAGATATTGGCCACCTAAAGGGAAACAAATACTCAAAAAGTGCCTTCTCTGCAACTTTTTGGACCCATAGGAAGTAGGCTTGGGAGAATTGACTTTTGAAGGGGTAAATCAAATCCAAATCAGAAAAGTCAAAGTGTTCTGGAAGCTAAACAATTAGAGCTTTCTAAGAAGCCATCTTGGGCCTAATTTGGATGAGTGGAAGGACTCCAAAATTAGCCTTGAAGTGGCACTACGCATCAGGCTCAGGGTCTTGTGCATCAGGCAATTTTTTGTCAATTTTGCTTAAAACTCAAAATTTCTCCCAGTTTGACTACCAGTTGACTTTTTCTCTTCTACTTGGTAAATTTGTGATGGTAAATTATATAATGTGATTTGATGAAAAATGACTTGAGGGGGTAGGTACATCAATGAAAAGTGGTTTACAACTGAATGTATCAGTTTCCTTGGTTTTAGAGGAAAGTTGTTCCACCGCCTATTTTCTTGTTCCTAGTTTAGATGTAGTTGAAACAGCTCCTTAACTCTTGGATTCGACCCCTGATGGATAGCTCAAATGGTTTTGATGCCTATGTTATGTACTTTCTTAATCATTTCTAAAGGTTTGACTTTGGTGGAAGTGGTGGCACTCATTGAACATTTGTATCAGCAGTTTGGCAAGGAATAAAACCAGGTTTCATAGCTATTTTTGTGGGATTCTTGTGAAAATGAGTTTATGTATTTTTTATTCTTTGTAATGAGTTTTTCTTGTGATTTATATGTATCCAAATCCATATTTCTCTTCTAAAACTAAATGAATGAAGGTGAATGGAAAAAATACACTGTTGTGCTTTGTCTTGGGAATGGATTTGGTTTTCAATGTTTTCAACTGTTTGAAGAGGATTCATAGTTTCTGTATGCCCTCCTCAACTCCTCTGCTGTCTTAATCTACCATCTTAATCCATTTCTAGTACATAAACCTTTTTCTATCTCGCCCCACAGAACATGATTGTATTCGTGAGTTGATTTCTCGAACCCAATCTGCCTTCTCCAATTGATCCAACAACCAAAATCTAAAAATCAAACAAGAAACCCTGAGCTACTATACCTAGCCTAAATCTACATTAGGTTCAATCATCTCAAGCCCTAATTTCCAATATCGTAATTGAGATTGACAAGGAGAGATCCCTCTCCCGACCTAGTAGGGCTAGCTACCAAGTTAAGCATGGTTTGATGTTACCCTAGACCTGCGTTCCTTCAGCCTGAGGTAGATCTAGACCCTAACAACCACAACAGTGTTGATAATTGCAGAATTTTCCATCCCAAAGTGATTTAACATTCCCTTTAGATATGTTTTTGACAAATGAATATACCTATATCTTGTTCAGAAACCTATAGCCCTATGAAGAATGACCATTATCCAAACATAGACATCTATAACTCCATGTATGGTAGAAATGTTTGACCCATTTGATCAATGTCGCTCCCAAAAAGGATATCGTCAACATATTAAAAAATGATCAATAAATTCACATTATCAATGAATTTAAAGATTACTATCTAATGTGCCCCTTTTGACTCCTTGGTTTCATTATATATACATATTAAGCCTTGAATACCAATCTCTTTGAACTTTCTTTAACCCATATGGAGCTTTGTTTAGTCTATGTAACTGGTTTGTATCTTTTGAATGATGAAATCTGTTTGGATGTTTGATATACACCTCTTCTTCTAAGACACCATCAGGAATGTTGAATTGATGTCTATTTGATATACTTTGAATTTTTTAAAACAAGTGAATGCTAAAAAAATTATGATTATTTCATGTATGGCTGCATGAGAAAACGTTTCTTCAAAATAAATACACTCTACCTATGCATCTACCTTGCAGAGCAGTCTAGCTTTATTCCTAACAACTTGTTCATCCTCATTGAATTTGGTTCTAAAGACTGTCTTATGCCAATTACATTATTTTATTTTTGTCTAGGTGTAACAACCTTGGTGAAAATTCCATGCAATAAAGTTAAAAACAATAGCTACAGTTGATGGGAAACTTATTCCAAGCTAAATGTTTATCAACACATCTTAGAGGGTTTTCATTTGGTTTTTTATGGCTAAGGAAATTGACAAAGGCAAAGGTTAAGGCTCCGGAAAGGGAAAATGGAACTTTTGGAAAATTTATTTATGAAAATAATGTAAATTAGGAAAAAAGGAAGGTGAAAGGTCACAAGTTGCAGATGAGGAGGAAAGTAAATGAAAATAATGGAAAATGAAGAAAATACAGGACTCATTCATAAAAAGGCTTCTGAGGATTAGTTGGTAACATTTTTTCCAGTTGAGTTTTGGAGCTCTCTCATTATTCTCTCTCTCTCTCTCTCTCTCTCTCTCTCTTTCTCACTGTTGGACACCTACATTTTTCTTTGAGCATTTTGGCATTGGAGAAAGAAAGCAAAAAAAATGAAGGAGGAAGTAATGATTGAGCAGGGAAAGGCAACATCAAGCAACTACAACAGGCTTCATTGCAGGTATTGACTTGCATGTGTATTTTCCTTTGCTAGAATTTGCATGCATGGAATTTCACGTGGTTCTTTTCTATCATGGAATGGGTTTTTCCAGGTGTAATAATGTTTTCAACCAAGGCTTTCCATTTCCGAATAGCCATGGTGTGATGGTGTTCTCATGTTTTGGTTGAGTTTGATTGCTAGACCGATTCGAAGATGAGTGGGGTGGATTTTCGAATGATAGAGGACATGGCCTAGTGGTCCATGAACCAAACAATGGATCACGGTAAAGCCACTAGCCTAGTGACCCGTGAGACAAATTGTGGGTTGTTGTAAAGCCAGGATTGTGTTGCCTCGATGGGCCTAGGAATCCTTGCCAGTGAATAGAAGGATATACTGTAAAGCTAAGAGGTGGATTTATCTCTATTGGGCCTAGTATCTTGAGTTTGGTATATGCAGTAAATCCTAGAGAGTGGGTCTCATTTTATGGTGCAGTGATCTGGGTTTGTATTGCAGTAAATCTTGAGAGACTAGGAGTCAAGAAAATTCCTCACAGTGTAGGTGGAGAAATTTGGTTGCATCCATGCTTGTTTGGCCTAGTGGTCGGCTTCAGATCACAGTAAATCCTGTTGTGATGTGTTCATTGTGTTGGCCTAACGATCAAGGATGGATTACGATAAAGCCCAGTTTCTATTGATGAGGGTGGTTTGTTTTAGCCTCGATATTCCCTGGTTCGTTCTTACGGTTTGAGTCCCACATTCATGCTTGGAATATAGCACAGGGGTGAATGGCTAAAGAGATATTTGGCTTGTCCATTTTATTTTCAGGTGGATCGTGGTAGTCGCCTCTCTGTTTGGTTTATTGCATTCATTAATGAGAAATTCATTCCCTTGATTTCCATGTGCAAATGTATTGATCTATATGTGGCTTTTGATGGTTGATATGTTTATGGTAATTATGTTTGCATTATGCTGGTTATATTTATATTTTATGACAATAGCTATGGATGCCTCTTAGCATGTTTTTACTTGTAAATGAATGGATAGTGTATCTATGGCCTAATATATGATAATGAAACAAATGACAAGAGGGAAAAATGGTTCATAGTGATTCTCATATATGTATGAGATCCCTACACTTAATTATGTTGTTTACACCTGTAGGTCAACTGTCGATGACATGTTTGACGAAATTCCTAGCATGGCTAGTAGGGGTCTGGTTATGGTCTTGTTCAACTTATTTCCTTTTCATCATTGGTTCCCTATATTTTTAACGATTTCAATCTATCACTCCATTTTGGGCAGTGGCCTCAGCTCAGGGCCTAAAGTCATGGCCTAAATCCCATGGCCGCTGGCACAGAACTGGCAATTTTGGTCTCTGGTCACTAGAATGCAAGCTTGTGACAAGAACTTTAGGTTGCTAGTTGCTCTCTTTCCCATGGCATGAGAGTGACTATGGCCTAAGAGATCCATAAGAGAAGTGGGACCTAGGGATAGGATTTCTGAGTAGGTAACATGTCTCCTGAGGGCTTTGTTGATGATGTTGGATGATTGTGTGTGATGTTTCCATCGATTCCACTTCTTTGAGGTCACATAGGAGGTCAAATCTAATCATAGTAGCCTCTCATCTCATGTATACCTTGGATGGCTAGTGACTTGGGTGGATGTTGGAGAAGGGTGCTACAGAGTGGTATAAGAGAATGGTTCAACTCTTGAACTTGATGGGCATTGTACGTTGGTAATGCATGCATGTCAGTTGCATGTGTGTCTCGTACACCTACATTCCATGTGCTTGTAGCATTTTCTTACTGATTGATTATGGTTGAAGTAAGGTTGTCATGGAGAATTTGATATTGATTTCATGAAATGTATTTGTCATGAGTATGTGATTGGTTCCATATGGATAATATGTCATTTACATGTCAATTTTATGTTGCCTACTTACATCATTGTATGTTAGGCTTAAATCTTTAAAGTTTGATTAAATGTATCAGTCTTATAGGTTGATTACAAGAATTGATCGCTTATGTTCGATTGCATGCATTTATGCGCATGTGTAGTTGATTAGGCATTTCTTATGCATGTTGTTGGTTGCATGTGGCAATTTGTACAATGAAGTAATGGTTGTTGTCATGCATGAGGTCATAGCATGAAATGTTGATATGGCCTTCAATTGATGACTCGACCCTAGCTAGAATGTTGTTTATGTGTTGATGTACTTACTTGTTATATGTCTATATGTTGATATGATTATGTTATACATGTATCACGTTGATTTGATGATCTTGAAGACGAGGTATGCTCCACGAGATATACTAAGGTATGTTGATTTATTGTGATTTGGTTTACCTAACATATTATGCATTACAGGAAAAAGATCAAATGGCTAGAAATATGGTTGACTACAAAGACTCTCCATATGAATCCAAAGAGTAGTATGGTTTTAGGAATCCTTCTAATTTGGCACTTACATTACAAAGTTTGAAGGAAGAGATAAGGAGTTGTCAAGTGGATAATGACCAGATCATACAGGCACAAGAGAAGCAAGCAGAGGTTAACGCTATACTTCTTCAGAGTTTGTTAGACTTGTAGGGACAAAGGCCACTTTAGATCATCCATGGACATGGGGATGGAACTAATGGGGCATATGGCAGTAGGTCCCCTAGTAGACACAGGTCAGATAGATCTGATATAGTGAGAGATGGCAGGTTGTTGGAAACTCTCGGTAGGAGGAGCGATGAGTAAAGGTATTATTCTAGTTCTGGTTCTGATAGACATCATGATCGTCATCGGTATCATCCTTACAGGAGGAATGATAGGGGATACTTACCAGATGAGTTTAAGACAGTTAAGCCACCTACTTTTTATCGATATGTGAAGAAGCTAGCATTGAAGAAAGTGTAACTAGGTTCGGTCTTCATAATGACATGATCTTTGTATTTGATGTAATAAAAGTAAATAAATTATTTTTGTAATCTTGCTACATGGGTTTCATGAGCAAGAAGTGTCTCTAGGTAAAAGACTTCTTCTTGATGTATTGAGGATTTATTTATATGTCAAAGAGTGATGTCATGTATATAGAAACTCTTCATGAGTTTATGTAAATATTTACAAGTCTTCTAAGTTGTCTAACAACCCTCCAAGACGAAGATCAATGCCTCAAAACAAGCCTTTCGAAGTCTACAAGAAAATAAATAAAGAAATGATCATGTCAGCTCCAAATAAATGATTTAAAATATATACTTATGTTATGTTGGCTTGAAGAAAGAAGTCACATCGGTTCATAAGGTAATGTTGGCTCAATTATATGTGCACAACCACTATAAATACCCTATTAGGGTATCTACAAATGAGTAGGACAGAACTCACATAGAGGAGGATTCACAGTCAAGGAATGAAGCCACAAATAGCCGCAGTCAAGAAAAGGAGCTATATTCAAGAGAAGTCACAGTCAAGTGAAGCCGTAGTCAAGGTAGCCACTGTCAAGGGAGAAGTAGTCAAGGTCATGGAGCTGTAGTAAGGAGGATGAGGTCTAAGGGTTCAGTTGTCTCCTCGAATGGGTTAAGGAATAGCACAAGTAAAGCCTATCCATTCTCAGCATGGAAATCCCAATATGACAAGGAGTAGTCTTGATCTCGGTGGCACTCCTATAACAGACTAGTCATTGGACAATAGAGATAGATCTACTCTCGGATCAATGAATATTATGTCAAACATTATCTCCTCTATATATATTACAGTCTTTCCATGACCTGATCATGATATAAGGGTTCTATGAAGAGATCCTTGGCATACGTGTCATCATAGTATTCAGATCTAAAATAAGGCAACATCAACATGCTTCAAGGAATAGTGACAAGGATCATAGTCTTGTTCCTGACTTAATTGCAACCACAGTGATTATAGATCATGATCATATATGTATATATGTATGTGTATATATAGATATATATATATATATATATATTAGTGATCTCAGTGACTCAGAGGATCTCAGTGCAACAAGTAATCATGGTGATACTATTGTAAAGGAATCTATGTTGTACTAGTGATAAAGGTGATGGTATTGCAGAACATGATGATGATGATCTATGTGGTGCAGCAAAGATAATGATCTCAACATTGACACAAAGAAGATTGATGCGTTGGTCTTGGAGAGGCAGAGTGTGTCAAGGTTCATGGTGTTGGTATTCGTTAATGGAATCTCTATAAGAAGAATTTACGCATGGGTTTTCCTCTCTAAGAGCGAGAGGTTTTGGCCCTGGAAAATAACCAACCATTTGTGTTATTTGTCTCTTTTGTTTGATAGAAGTTGGATGAAGTTAATTTACACATTATAATAATGAAGTAAACAATCAAGCTAAGATAAAATTTCATTAACACTTCACAATTTGTTATCATATTAAAATATGTGGAGGCTTGGATACTTGGAATGAACAAATTCTTTGAGTTGCATGAGTACATAGATAACATGAAGGCCGTAGTAGTTATCTTCACCTTGAAAGGTAAAGAAGACATTTCGTGGGAAGATCTGAAGCAAGTTAGAGACATCAGTGCAAATGATTTGAGTTAGCGAGAGTTCAAGAGGGCTTTTAGGAAGAAGTACTTATCAAAAAGGTACTATGACGGTAAGGCTAAGGAATTATATGAGCTATATATTGGATCAATGACAGACAAAGAGTACATGACCATGTTTCTGGATTTACTAAGGTATGTACCATATCTTACTGATGAGAAGGCTAAAGTTCAAATATTTGTTAGTGGTTTGTCATTAGCGTTTAGAGATAAGATTGAGTATGATGAGCCTTGATCACTTGAAGAAGTTATTAGGAAACTAAATAATCTCAATGAGCAATCAAAGCATAAGAATCAATCTCAGAAAGAATGGAAGGGAAAAGACAAAGGTAAATGTAAATGGTAGCCTAAGAGGACAAAGCCTTTGCGTGCACATGAGAAAGAGAATGTGCCACCACAAAAGAAGTTTAATGCAGCTAGGTAGGGACATGGGTCACATCAGCAACATAAAGGTGAGGGAACTGGTTGGTTGGAGTGTTGGACATGTTGCAAGGAACACCTTAAATGAGATTTTCCACAAATTCAGGGTGGTAGGCCTAAGATATACAGTGAATAGGAGGCACAAAGTGTTGAGGATGTTGGTTAGAGCATTCAAAATATCTATGTAGGAGTGAACAACAAGCAGGAAAAACACCAGGAATCTATCATTGAGATGGATGGTAATCCTTGTGATCAATTTATTTCTATTTTGATTGACCCAGGATCTAATTATAGATATGTTAGTCCTTACTTGGTGGATAAGTGTCATTTGACTAAGGAAATTCTTACAGAGTCTTGGTTAGTATAGTTGGCTATAGGCACGAAGAAACGAGTTCGTAATTAGGTAAGAGCTTGTGCATTTGACTTGAATGGTATGTATATCACAACACATTTGAATGTATTACCATTGGGTCCATATAGTATGTTGTTGGGCATGGACTGGTTGTATATTCACAGAACCAAGGTACACTCTTATGACAAAGCCATTGAATGTGTTGATGACAATGGAGAACCAAGAGTCTTATAGGGAAAGAAGAAAGCCACATTAGTTAGGATTGTGACAACTATGCAAGCAAAGCATAGTTGCAAGAAAGGGTGCAAGTTATTTGTAGTGCACATTTCTAGTGATAAAGGTAAGGAAGCTGAGGATGCATATGTGTTGAGCAGATACCCAGTTATACAACAGTTCAAGGATATATTTCCAGAGGAAACTACAGAGTTTCCACCTCATAGGAAGGTAGAATTTTCTATTAATTTAGTGCTAGGGGAAGCTCCAACATCGAAAGCACTTACAAAATGAGCACACCTGAGTTGGTTGAGTTAAATTTGTCATTGACGGAAATGTTGGGCAAGGGATACATTAGGCCAATTGTATCACCTTGGGGCACACTAGTATTGTTTGTGATTAAGAAAGATTGTACTCTTAGATTATGCATTGATTACAGGCAGTTGAACGAAGTGACTATCAAGAATATGTACCCTTTGGCGATGATTGAGGACTTGTTTGATCAGCTAAAGGGAGAAACAATGTTCTCAAATATTGACTTGAGATCTGGATACCATCAGGTACACATCAAAGAAGAGGACATTTCCAAGACTACATTCATGACTGGTTATGGGCATTATCAGTTTGTTGTTGTTCTATTTGGCTTAACTAATGCTCCAGCTACATTCATGTGCTTCGTGAATAATGTGTTGTGTCCATATTTGGATAACTTTGTTATTGTGTTCATTGATGACATACTTGTATATTCTAAAAATGAGAAAGAGCATGCCAAGCATTCAGTACTAATGTTGGGGTTTTTGAGGGAGCATCAGTTGTATGCTAAGCTCAACAAGTGTAGTTTCCTTTAGAGTGAGGTACACTACTTGGGACATTTTGTCTCCAAGGAGGGCATTGCAATAGATCCAGAAAAGATAAGGGCCACCATGGAGTGGGTAGCTCCTAAGAGTGTGGATGAGGTAAGACCTTTCATGGGTTTGGCAAGCTATTACAGGAGATTCATCAGGAACTTCTCAAAGATTTCTTATCTTATCACATCATTGCAAAGGAAAGGTAAGTAGATTGAATGGACAAAGGAGTGTGAGGGTAGCTTTGAGCAATTTACATAGTTCTTGACACATGCACCAGTACTACAAATTACAGATCCAGACAAAGAGTTTGTGGTATGCACAGATGCTTGCAAGAGAGAGCCTCATGGAGTCCTTATGCAAGATGGACATCTAGTATGCTATGAGTCCCAGAAACCAAATGAGCATGAGGAGAACAACCCGACACATGCTCTTGAATTGGCAGTGATTATACATGCATTGAATATGTGGAGGAACTATATTCTTGGCAGTAGGTTTGTACTTATGAGTGGTCACAGTAGGTTGAGGTATTTGTCTGATCATCCAAATATGAACACTAGGCACACTAGATGGTTGACCACAATCAACAAGTTTCATTTCGAGATTAGCACATCAAAGGTAAAGATAACAGGGTGGCAAATCCTCTTAGGAGACAGGTACATCCACATCACTTGGAAGTTATGAGATCATATGGGATAGACTTACAGGATAGGATATTGCAGGTAGGTCAGTGCGATGTTAGGTATATGGATATTGTGCACATGTTGCAGCAGGGTACTAGTACATTTATAGGTGTAGGTATAGGTACAAGTGTAGCTGCACAGGGTATTGATTATTGTCTTATAGTGGATGGATTGGTCAGGCTCTGAGACAGGATATATGTACCAAATAAAAGTTAGCTCAAGAACGTGATATTGAGGGAGTTTCATGTGAAATTTTATTCAAGTCACCCAGGTTATTAGAAGACACTCACAAAGGTGAAGATATTTTACTATTGGCCAAATTTGAAGAGGGATGTAGGAGAGTTTGTGGTGAGGTGTTTCGACTGTCAGTGAGTGAAAATAGAGTGTAAACATCTAGGGGGGCTTCTACAACCAATCGTGATTCTAGAGTGGAAATGGGAGGTCAATTCTAGGGATTTCATTACAAGTTTGCCGAAGACACTGAAGGAGCATGATTCCATTATGGTTATTGAAATTAACAAAGGTTGCACACATCATTCTAGT
>APFE030634069.1:68687-122573 GCA_000404065.3 Pinus taeda | reverse complement strand
CTATGGAATCATGATTAACATTTCTTTTGTTGTCATCATGAGTTTCCTTTACTACCCTTTCACCATTAGTGACCATTTCTTGTAGCAGCTTATTCATATTTATCTTCCATTCGTCCATGTCTGTCTTCAAATCTATCTTCAAATCATCCATCTTAGCTTCTGCGCCTTTCTTTAAACCATCCATATTAGCTTCTACATATTTCTTTAAACCATCCATCTTAGATTCTGTTCCTTTTTGTGCAAGTGACAATTGTTGCATTTGGTCTCATAATTTTGATATATCATGTTGCATTTCTTCCTTCTCTTCATGGGTCATGCTAGAGCTTTCAGGTTTCCTACTAGGTGTTTGCATTTTCTTTCCTCGGGGCATAAATCACCAATAATAATGCTTTACTATGCCCTTTGAATTCCTTCAAACTAATTTTTCAAACCAATCTTATGCAAAATTTTTAAAAAAACTACACACCTTTTTTCACTTTGTAGGAGCCTGATATTAAATCTGATGTATCTCTGTAATTTCGGATCATCCAGTTCTGAAATTGCGATCTGTGGTAGCCCTCTGTGTCCTCTTTCCAATGCCACCAGTCTGATCCAAATTGGAATCTCCAAGGAAGAGTTATGTGAAATCTCCCATAGTGACCTTATTATAGACTAGTTCAGTAGAGCGAACTTGTACGACGTGCCGTGAGTCACTGTTTTGACCTTTAGCTCTGAAAAATATATAGAAGAAACTACAATCCATCTTCGTTCTACACCTTCTTACAAAATTTCAATCCAATTCTCAGAGAAAAGTTATGACGATTTTCCCCAGGTCACCTGTTTGGAATGTAATTCAGGAGTCCATAAAAAGCCCAACTTCCTCAGATCATATCTCCGCAAATATAGCGCAAAAAGCTTTGAAATTCGGACCTGAGATTTAGTGCGACGTCTTCTAAAATGGGTTTTTTTTCAAATTCTGAAACGTCGCATAAAATACGTTATGGAAAAAATGCCACGATGACCTGTTTGGAGCAGCAAAACCCTAGAATCCAAAGCTCTGATACCAAATGTTATGAAACCAGCTCAAGAAAAGATAGAAAAGATAGATCAACGCCTTAGAATTCAGCCTCTTCGAGGGGGCAACCTCCTTTACATTACATAAATGAACAATTCTTGGATGATTCAAATGACAAAACCTCCTTTCTATATATAGGAGTCTAAGGAGTCACAATATAACCCAGTCGACCTAACAATAATAATATAAAGCCACAAAAATAACAATAGAGGGATTCTATGGGGAACAGTAATAACAAAATGGGGACAATAGGGGCACAACAATATTAATAAGGGGTATAACTACAATAGTAATGGGGTAATCACTAGTATTATAGGGACCCAACAATAAAGCACTAAAATTCCTTAGTGACACTGGTGAGAATATAACACTGCAGGGAATAAAGAGACCAAACTCGTTTAGGAAAATTATTTCACTTCAAGTGAAGTGATGCAGTCGAAATGGTTGTGCACTACATGCAATACACATGATTAGGGAACTACAAGGTTGCATCAATTATTTTGAAAGTAACTTAGTGTTAAAATAAATTATTGACATATTCCCAAAGGAATTATTGGGATTACCATTGCATTGATTATACCATTGAATGAATTTTGAGAATAATGCCAACAACAAATACTCCATATCACATCGGTACACCTGAACTTGTGGAATTGAAGATATAATTAAAAGAAATGTTGGACAAGGAATACAATCGGCCCACTGTATCACCTTGGGGATTCCTAACATTATTTTTCGGAAATAAATATGGCACATTATGGTCATGTATAGACTACCTATAGCTAAACAAGGATACAATGAAGAAATGCTCACTACCCAAAAGTGATGACTTATTGGTGTTTTCCAGGTTAGATTTAAGGTTTGGATACCATCAGGCCGGGATTAAAGATGAATGCATTGAAAACAAAACCTTTAGGATTATATATGGCCACTATGAGTTTGTAGTGGTGTCATTTGGGCTTACAAATTCCCCAACCACAACCATGTGTTTGATGAACAATATACTTAGACCTTATTTCTATAAATTTGTACTGGTGTTTCTAGATGATATCCTGGTATATTATAAAATCAAAGAAGAACATGAATACCACCTAAGAGTAGTATTAAAGTTACTAAGGAAGCATAAGCTATATACAAAATTAACAAATGTATTTTTTTGTAAACCTAGTCTCATTACTTGGGGCATGTCATTTCGAAAGGAGTGGTTGTAGATCTAAAAATGATAAAGGCTATAATGGAGTGGCCAAGTCCCTGGAATGCCACAAAGTTCATATATTTCATGGGGTTTGCTAGATATTACAAAAGGTTCATTCAGGACTTCTCAAGCATTGGGCATCCATTCACTACTTTGCAGAGGAAAAGAGTAAAACTTTAGTGGACACCAAAATGTACAGATAGATTTGAGTGGCTTAAGAAATTACTCGCATATGTACATATTTTAAGAATAGAAAATCCTTAAAATCACAGATGCTAGAAGGAAGGGATTGATGGAGTCCTAATGCAAGAAGGATATGTGGTTTCTTATGAATCAAAAAAGCTAAATGAACATGAGAAGGATTATATCACCCATTACATAGGGCTTGTAGAAATAATGAATACTTTAAAAATGTGGAGGAATTATTGATTAGGAAGAAAGTTTGTGTTGATGATAGACCATGGAGGACTGCAATATCTATTTGACCAACCTAAGTTGAATGACATACAAGCAATATGGTTGTCTTTTATAAGTGAATTTTATTTTGAGATAAACCACATAAAAGGAAAATAAAATAAGGTAGCATATGCACTAAGTAGGAGTTTACAAGAGGTTCATCTAGAAGACTTGAGTACTTGCACAATTGACATCAAGCAAAGGATGAAAGAGACATGGTCTCGCGATGAAATTTACCAGCATGTAAAGAAATATTAGAAGAAGCGACTAGAACGATTAGTGAGCAAGAGCGAGTAGCTCACTAATTATGGTATGTTGTTATTCAAAAGCAGAAAATATGTGCATGATGTAGTTAATCTAAGGAGACTCACCATGGATGAGTTTCATAGAATACCTTATTCAGGTCATCGTGGTTATCAAAATATGATAACAACCATAAATAAAATGTATTATTGGGTTGGATTAAATAAGGAAGTTGTTGAACATATTCCAAAGTGTCTAAAGTGCTACAGGTAAAGGTAGAGTGTAGGCATCCAGTGGGTTTGTTGCAACCAATTCCAATCTATGAGTGGATGTGAGAAGTCATATATATGGAATTCATTACAGGATTACAAGAAATATCCAAACAAAATGATGCCATTATGGTGGTGGTAGACAAGCTAGGTAAGGAAAATTACTTCATTAATGTCAAGTCCACTCACAAAGCCATTGATATAGTGCAAATATTCATGAATAAAATATTTAGGTTGCATGGTTGCCTAAGAATATTATATCTAATCGAGATGCTAAGTTCACTTCTAATTTTTGGAAGTCATTTTTTACTAGTTTTAGAAACCATTTGTCCTTTAGCACTGCTTGTCATTCTCATACAGACACCCAGATAGAAAGAGTAAATAGAACTTTGGAGGACATGTTGAGAATGTATGTCATGCATCAGCCAAAGAAGTGAGAAGATTTGCTACCATTGGTGGGTTTGCATACAATAATAGATATTAGGAATTAGTAGGGATGGGTCCTTTTGATGAACTATATGGTCGTAAATGCAACACTCCTATTGTTTAGGATGACCCTGTAAATATAGTAGTCATTGGATGTGATATGTTGAAGAACATGGAGGATGAAGTGACAAATATCCAACATAAATTAATGGCAACCCAACATAGAAAAAATAATTATGCATACCAACACAGGATGCATAAGGAATTCCATGTGGGATAGCATGTGTAGCTTTGCATTAGACTGAGGAAGAGCTCACAGGTCATGTTGCAAGCTAGAACCCAATTTGTGAACCATTTCAGATCTTAGAGAGAGTGGAGCTAGTGGCCTATAAACTACCCTTGCCACCCATAGTGAATGAAAATAATGTTTTCACATCTCTTTGCCTAAGAAATGTGTACATGATTTTAAGCATATTGTTTATTGGTTTGTGATATGAACAGAACCGGAGGGAGAGTTCATCCAGAACCACTATGTGTCCTAGATTCACTATAACAAAGCCTTATGATTAACACCATTTTTTCTTCCTTTTTTGTGTCTAGAGCCCATTTTTGGTGTTATTTGTGTCCATTTATCAAATATGGTGCAAATATTGATGCAAACTTTGCACCACATATTTCACCAAGTCTTACACCAATTTTAGCACTAGGCATTGGAATAGATTTTGCACTGGGTTTTGCACTAGGTTTTGTGCCAAGTTTTGTGTCATCCTTTGAACTAGGTTTTTTTCCAAGTTTTACATCAAGTTTGGCACCTAATTTTGTTTCACCTATTTTTTCATCCTATATTGCATCCACCTTTTGCGCCTACACTTGCATCAACTTTTGCATCATATTTTGCATCCCCTTTGTGCCAAGTTTTGCATCAATGTTTGTGTCTAGTTTTGCATCCATATTTACATCCTCTTTTGCATCTATTATTGTGTTCACTATTGCATCCAATTTTTTTGTGCCACAGTTTACGCCGAGTTTGGCACCTCCCTTTGCACCCACTTTTGATTCTAATTTTTCATCCATGTTTTCATCCTCACTTGCATCTAAGTTCTCATCGAATTTTACATTTATTTTTTAATCCCTTTTTATATCCATTTTTGGGTCAAGATTTTCATTTGGTTTTGTGTCACATTTTTCATCTACTTTTTCATCCACTTATGCATCCACTTTTTCCCCCCATGGTTACGTCCACATTTTCATCCCTTTTTGCATCTTTGTTTGCATCAAAGTTTTCATCTTTCTTTGCATCTATCATTACATCCAATTTTGTTGTGCCACAATTTGCGCCATGTTTTGCACTTATTATTGTACCCACACTTTCTTCCAATTTTGCATCCATGTTCACGTTCTCTTTTGCATCCAATATTTTCATCAAATATTGCATCTCTTTTTCCATCAACTTCTATGTTAGGTTTATGCGTTTTTCATCTCATTTTGTATCTACTTTGGAATCTACTTCCATTGCATCCATTTTTTGCATCCAATCTTGTTTCAGCTATTGCACCGATATTTTCAACCACTTTTACATCCCTTTTTGCATCTTGTTTTGAATCCAAGTTTGCATATTTTCTTGTGTATGTTCTTACATCCACTTTTATATCCACTTTTATTGTGCCATAATTTGTGCCATATCTTGCACCTATCATTGCAAACCACATTTGCTTACACTTTTGTAGCCACATTTTCATCTATTTTTGTGTCCAAGTTTGCATTGAATATTGTGTATATTTTTGAATCCCCTATTGCATCGATTTTTACATTAGGTTCTGCATCTCATTTTGCATCTACTTTTGCATGCATTTTTGTTGTGTCCACCTTTGCATCTAATTTTGTGTCCACTGTTGCACCCATGTTTGTGTCCATGTTGACATCCCTTTTTGCATCTTATTTTGCATCAAATTTTGTCTCCTTTTTTCATCCAAGTATAAGTCCAGATTTATGTCCGTTGTTGCATCCACATTTGTTTCACCTCAATTCGTGCCACATTTTATCCCCACTATTGCACACATGTTTTCTTCCACTTTTGAATCTGCGTTTTCATCTTATTTTTCTTATAGGTTTGCATTGACTATTTCATATGCTTTTGCATCCACTTTTATGTTAAGTTTTGCATCTAATTATGTTGCATCCACTTTTCATACAATTTTACATCTATTTTTGCCCCCATTTTTGTGTTCACTTTTAGATCCCTTTTCCAACACTCATCATATTTTCTACATTGATGATACCTTATGACATTAACATTTATGAAAAAATGATGCCAATTTCAATAATCGTGATGATGATGGCATGAATTGTGATTATGATGATAATGACAATGATGACAAAGACGATGGTGGTTACGATGAAAATGATGATGATGATGACAATGATTATGATGATGACGATGGTAATGACCTTGGTGAATCTTCCCAATTTTTAAATGTTGTCACTGTCATAATCATAATCATTATCTTTGGCATCATCATCCAAGTTATTATCATCTGCTCATCATTATCATCATTGTCATCTAGGTCATCATCAACAACAATAATGGTGTGAATGATGATGACGATGTAAATGATGGTTATGTCCATGAATCTAATGACAACAACTTTCATGTTCACATTAGTATAATGCATGATAATTAATACATCATGTGACACCACTTTCAGGTTACAATTCTAGTTTACAAAGTAACGCTTAACATAGAAAGGCCCTATAATACACTCAATGTACAAAGTATGGTCTTCCACTATGATCATTTCCTCATTAGTTGGTGCCTTAAGAGGGTAAAATAAGAAATGATCATAAGACAATGAATACACAGGTTATGGCTATGGTTTCACAGAGAGAGGGGTGAAGCTGCTCGTCCTAGAAAGGAGGTCGAGGGGTAATAACAACATGGTTGAGCTAGGAGGACTCAATTGTATTGAATATAGGTGTATAAAATCCTAGTGCTAGGTAAATTGACCCTACTAAAGAGTCACATAAGGTGGGACAAATTCACAACAACTTCATAATAGAGATGTTAGCCAGAAAAAATTGCTACTACGGAAAGAATAGTGGAAAGAACCTTGCCTGGGATGTCTTACCATAGGTATCTAATAAATTTCTTAGCAAGAGATATAGGGATAGTGGTATTGGTTTCCTTTTGGTATAACAGTGGGTTCTTATTGGTCTACCATATCTTTAGTCTGACTGAGAGCATGTAACTCCATCATATTCTCGAGATCTTGTGGTAACATTGACATCAAATTATACTACCTTTTGTATAAGTTCAACAATGAAGCAAGCTCTTGAATTTCCAACTAGATTGAGTGAGAGAAGTAGGTGGTTGGCTATAAAAATTCTCTTGGTAAGAAGTGGAGGGTTGTGAAGGTTGACTAGATGAGGATGGATGCTAAGGGAGCCAATTACAAAAGATTTCTAATCGGGGATTTTTAGGTGGAATAAGACTCATTTGAAGTGACTAATATTCTTTTAAGTGCTTCACTCTTTGGCATATAACACATTATTCTATATAATTCCTTGGTCTCTTATGATAATTGTAATACTTGTTAGAATGGTTTTCCACTACTTATTGTGGAGATGGTTCAATTAGAGGTGGTGGAGTTTGAGTGGATGGTTGTAGAGGTAGAGGCTTTGAAGAAGATGGTTGATCCTTCTTTTTCAAAAGTCCCTTTATGAGTGGATTAGAATGAGTGGAATAAGTGGTAGCAACAACATCACGCACTAAATAGGTAAGACTATCCCCTACAACATTTCATCTGCTTCAATTTTGGTGAAGCCCAAACCGGTGAGATAACCTTCGATCACCGTATACCAAGCACAAGGTGCTTGCTTGAGTCCATATAGTGCTCGCTTGAGCCTCCACACATGTGACTCTCTGTCAAAGGTCTCAAACCCCTCCGGCTACACAATAGACACCTCTTCTTCAATAACTCCATTGAGGAATGTTGTCTTCACATTGATCTGGTGGATCTTCCACCCCATCTATGCTGACAGTGCTAGAATTGACCTGATGGATGAGTCCCTTTCTACTAGAGCAAAGGTCACCTACATAACAATAATAATGTAAGGGCACAACAATAACAATATGGGACTACACTAACAATAAAAGTAAGGGGAATACACTAGTATTATAGGGACCTAGCAAACAACAACTTCATGCACTAATTCAGTTAGACCATATCCTACAACACTTCTATCCTTTTTGTTTCCTTCTGGCTTAGTCACTCTTCATTATGGGTCACCTAAGAGAGAAGCTACTTCACTAGCTATAATAGGAGGATAATAAGTTTTTAGGTGATGCCTAATGTTGAAATTTTATAAGTCCAACACCTTATTGATAACATCCTAATAGGTTATCTATTTATTATTAGTACATTCGACTTGCAAATCTTCTCTTATACATTGTACCAAAATTTTCCTAAGCTCATCAAGAGAGAACTTGGTCTCACATCTAGCTAAGGAAAATTAGAATCTATGGATGAAAGAGGTCATGACTTCCCACTTTCCTTACTTTAATCATATAATCCTAATCACTTAAAATACATTGATTGGTTTAAGAGCATACATTCCCAAAAAATTATCACATAGTTTATCAAAAGTCTCCATAGAGTTCTTGGGAAGGTTTTCAAACCATTCAAAGGCTAACCTAATAAGAGTGTGTGGAAAACATCTGGCCATAACTTCTAGTCACATCCTCAAGTATTTAAAAATTCTGATGAACTTGGACACATGTTTTAGAGAGAGATAACCCTTGTGCACTAGAGAGGCCCATGCACAAGTGTGCTAGACAAGAGATTCATAAAGATATGTTTCCTTAGGCATTAAACTCTCTATACGGGAGATCAAGAATATCATAAGATAATGGAATAAAAATAAGATTTGTGGTATATTTATACACAAGAAGGGCTCTGCCCATGGGTTTATGAGCCTACATGCACAAATTTTACTAGGTTGGCCTTATCCTCTCCCTAGTATTACAAAAAATGATAATAAATGATCGAAGAATGGCCTTAGACATCATGAAATATATATTAATGATGATGACAAATGCATTGATGATACATATATTTTTGGTTAGAAGATACACCTTTTTGTCTAGTTTACAGACTTGTAGTTGAAGGGTATTCATGCATAGGATTCCTTTTTGTTAGGTTTCACTCCTCTCCACTGACACCGTACCCATAATTGTCTTACTTGCTAGTAGAAATTGACACACTAAAGATGCTTTTCGTAATGACCATGAATGGTATCCAAGACATATTTCTCTATATTTTCTTTAATATCCTCATCCTCGAGGAGACGCCTCTCTACTCAAGGCTTTATATTAACTATATCGATCTCATTCCTGACTACCATGTGGTGTGCTTGCAATAAATGGTAGCTAAGTTATTACCATTATTCTAGGCTCAAATTCCAGGTCTCCCTCATCACCCACTCAATATCGATGGCGTTGGCTTGTTCCAAGATGGGGGATGATGATGAGGAGGCACACTATGATAAGGAGGAGACAATGTGTGCAAGGATGAAGAAACCACATTTGGTGAAGTAAAATTATGAGTGTAGACACAAACAATTCCTTTAGCCCGATAATGGGTCTAGCCACTAACAAGACATTCTATGGAAAATTTCCTTAGGTTAGATCCAATTAAGAGGGCCTAACTCTTAGTATGCTTATCCCATTTGGTGATTACCTTTCTTGCTCGCTTAAGCTATCTCCCGTTTCCTTCTTCGAACACCTAAAGCAAGTAAACAACAAAAACAACAATCGTGATAATAGACAAATTGTAATTCAACCTACTTAACAAGTCAAGAAACATTAAGACATAAACATGTGAGATGACACCTTATGTAGGAAATCAATCGATAGTTGCATATATATTAAATCAAGAAGAGATTACAACCATTGTCTTGATGTTGTTGTTCTCCTCTAACAAAACCAGGTCCCCACACACTTCTGTTAGCATTCCATGATGGCCTCAACAATGATAGTTTTAAGGCTCTTCCCTTTAGGCTTCACACTAAACCAAATTCACACTTCTGCCTCACACACACCTAGTGAGCTACAACTATGAATAACTTGTTGTTTACTCCAAACTTAATTAGCACCAGCACACCAACATTAACACTTAACACTAACTTGTGCTTGGGAAAAATGGAGGTTTATATAGCATGAATGGATGTGAGATGGTTCCTCTTCTCATGGTAGAAGGCATTCTCTCTTGAGGTAGTTCCATTCTTATAGGGGAAAGGAGCCCAAATTGACATCCTTGTCTCCATTTGGCTCAACCATTTACCAAACTTCCGTTACGAAGTTTCTAGAGTTGGAAGCTTCGGCTCCTTATTTAAAAAACTTCCCAAAAGAGGATTGGTGCAACTGAAACAAAGATCAGTTGCTCCAGTCGGTGCTAGGGATAGTGTTAATCCTTGCATATTGGCATGAGGAGGACAAGGGTAATTAACGCTAGTCTTGTAAACTAGGAAAAACAGAAGATTTGTGGGAAATGGTGCAAAATGGAATTGTTCAGTTCATGAAGAGGGACACAATGGGAGTTTATTCATGAAGGGAAAGCATGTAGGGTTCACTATAGAGGTCCTCTAGGATCAAGGAACGGGGAGTACAGTGACAGTGAAAAAGTGTTGTGTAACATAAGACCCCTAAAGAGTGAAGGCCATACTAGAGTGAGGGATGAAATGCTTTATGAATCAATGTGGGGAACCGAACCTGTCATCGGAAAACCTGGAGGAAAGTACAGATACATATACATAACTGAAAACTCTGTCAAATGATACATGAATCATGGTATGGATGTAGCCATCCAAAGAAAGATCATGCAAATGGATCCAGGTATGGGCGCAACCATATGATAAAGAGGATCACATCGAAAACAAGGTATGGTCGCAGCGATCCAATAATGAGAGAGACATGTATATCAACATAATCATGTCACACGTCATTGCAACCCGGACATTTGTAATCTGAGCCCAGGGTCTTGCGCTCCAACACGACTCGATCAAAGTACAAATTCTAACATGTGAATGGATGTGTTAATATCGAACATGCTAGAAAATCACTTGATTACCAACTGATGATGTAAAATATTCACAAGCGTGAGAGAAACAAACAATAATGGCAATGGTCCCGAAGGTACTATCAACACAATTCACGGAATGTGAATAGAGGAACTAAATTCGAACATCCGTGAAATCACCCCATCGAAAGCCAATGATGTGAACTTGTCATTGAGTGCGAAGAACTCGCCATTAGGGCATGCAAGCTCTAAGGTACTGGAAGGGAGTTGCTCAGTCAACATCCCAGATAATGAGCTGAAGTCGACAAGAAGCGACCGTGTCGAAGGAGGGCCATAATATATCCCACATCATTGACATGAGACAAAGGGATGCAAAATGATTTTGGATGATACAAAGAATCAAGGGTAAGTGTAATTGTAGAAGGAAAACTCTTGAACATATCGGTGACACAACTAGAAGTTTGGCAGATTTTGGGTCCATATGATCGGTGGTCATGATGACGTGCAAGAGATCAAATGGAAGGAAAAAATGAATGGCCCAACCTAGGAAGGTAAACGAAAAAAGGATGATATCCCATCCCGACACGAAGCAGAAAGTGTCATGTTCAAGAGTGAGCTGCCGACACAACTGATTGGATTTCCAATTTTCCCCCCACTATTTCTGCTAGGTACCCCAATTATTTTTTGATCGCAAGCTTGAAGGGGATAGCATATTCTTTCACTGTAAGCTCATCCTTCAGACAAATCTGACCTAGTAAGTTTAATGAGCCCTTAAAAGGAGAAGCTCGTGTTCGTCATGGTGAGAAATCCGATGTCGTGTAATATTTTAATGAGAATGGCAAAGGTGTAACTCAGTATCTTTTTCATGTTTAGAGAGTTTCAAAAAGACATGAAAAAGAAAATTCCACATGGTCCCTTTTCGTACATTTGTGACTGTCGAGCCCAAAAAGGTAGAAAACAATACTTGAGAGAACTGCTTCACCATTTCAGTTGAGGAGTACTTTTTTCGTAAATAGTGCATCCCAGCCTAAAAAAGGGGTAAATGTATACTAGGCGCACGACGTTTCACATCTATTAACGAGTTCGAAATGACAAGGGCTCGACTATCTTTTTGTATTTAAAGGGTCAGAAAGGAGCATGAAAGCAGACCCCCCATTTTATTCTATTTTATGAGTCAAAAGGGAAAAATACTCGGAAATCTTTTCATTTGAGTTTTATGAGTTGAGAAAAGAGATCAAACATGACTCGACATCATCATTGAAAATCCATCACCTGTTGCTGCGTAAAAAGGGTAAAGTGCATTATCCAATTCTTGAGGAAAAATGGGTCAAAATACTTTAAAAACCCTAATATTTAATGAAAAACCTAAATTAAAGGGAGGAAAAGTAAATATTTCTTACCATTTATCATTTTACCTTGTTGTGAAAAAATTTTCACCCACTTTGGCCCTAATTTTTCTGAAGCAGATTGCAGGAGATCCGAGAGGTCATTCGCCGAGCTGCCTATTGCAGGTAAGAGCCAAAGCCCTAAGCTCCATTTCCATATTGTTTATTCCTGTTTTCATCCACTTTTTGGATTTCTAAAGGAGCTTTTGGAGAAAAAAAGTTTGCCCTAGGTCAGAGCGAGTTTCAGGCACAGAATCACACTAGCCAAGGGTAATTGAAACACCCAATCACGCCGATGCCGTGAACAAGGAAAAAAATCATTTTCCTCTCAAAACCACCATTGGAATCGAAATTTTACTAGCAAAAAATGATTATTGACTTGAATACATGGTTTTTTCAGGAAATAATCGTCAAAAAATGGTAGACTGGAAAGAACGTGAGCACGAAGATGTGGACACTCAGGCACTAAATGATCCAAATTTCCTAAACACTTTGACGAATTGTGGGCTCCTCAAGTGATTTCTCACACTAGGGAAGCATGCTCAACTTGAGCTACTTCGATACCTGATTAGTCTCTGGGACATAAATCGAGAAATATTCATCATTGGTGACTAGGAGTTGGAGTTAGAAACTTCAGACATATATTTCATCACAGGACTGTCCCGGAGAGGGGAACCAGTCAACCTATATGGGTCACGACTGATTAGGGCAAGCATATCCATGCTACTTGCCAAACATTGCCCTGAAGCCCTCAAATCCAAGAGCAGAAAGATTGAGATTGCCACTGTACGAGATCTGAAACTGAGAGTGCTATTGTTGACTATCAACAGAGTGGCGAGGTCCCAAGAAGTGCATGAGACTAACAAGTCTAAATTTCTATATGCGATCGATTGTACAACACCAACGATCTTCAATTGGGGAAAAACCATGAATATCAACATAAAACGCCAACTGACAAAAGCTAAGGTGGGGAATCTGAAGCAATTCTACTTTGGATCTGTACTAGTGACCTTTTTCTTGGAACAAGTGCCATTGTTCTAGTACCAGCTGACTGAGGTAGATCCACCAATGCCACGAGACCCACAGATGGCCCATTGGAGTCGTTTGATGCCTAGGATCACTAGGGGCCAACATATGTCTTACAGACCCACCTTCTTTTCATGGCTACGATGACAGTTGATTGTCATGGAGGATTGGCCATATAGTGGTACCGACTTTCGTAGAGATCCGAACATGTCGCTACTAGATGGGGAGGATTTCAACGATGAAGGTAAAAAATCAATTTTTTAATTTTGTGATTTTTTAATTGTTTTTGATAAATATGTGTTTATAACATTTTGTTTTATCAATGCAGATGTTGGACTAGAGCGTCCTTTTGGGATGTCCATGATAGCCAAATGTGTCTATTGCCATTTTCATGTCTCTCCTTATTAGGAGGCGAGTGACAACGAGGAGGAGATCGTGAGGAACCTTGAGGGGTTGACTCGTGGTATCCCAAAGTATGCTCAGGTGGGAAACATCCCTCGCCAGTACTAGAGACATGGTGGGAGTATCAAACTAGATCCACCAATTGTTGACTTGTGTTGCATGTTTCATGCTATCATGATCACCATGTTGATTAGTTCCTAGGTCCAGCATTTTACATTTTTTAGGTGGGCGTGCCACGAATATATGAGGCCTACGAGCTGCCAATGTTGTTTGAGCACACATATTATTTTTTGGGGTTTTGATGTATCAAACATTTTCACCATATATATATATATATAGATATGTTGTATTTTCTTGCTTACTATGGTACAAATAATTTGTTTTGGCTTTTCACATGTTTTGTAAATGTCTATCCAACACATAATTAGCCAATGCATATGTCAATCTATTCATGCGTCTAGGAATATGATGATATGTAATGTAATCAAAATTCTTTTCCAGTAGACGAATACGTAGATACATTCTCAATATCTTAGGGTTTCTGACAAAATATTTCCCATTGAGTTGAAGGACAACAAGATGTGAATCCAAGTTGACAACCAACTCTCGAATGTTAAGAGCAATGGCTTCTAACAATAGTTCGATGACTTTGTTGTATTCAACAATGTTATTAGTCGTGCGACCTAAAAAAATACCTTGAAGATCAATCAACTCACCGTGAGGGTCATAAATGGCCCATGTCACCAAGGATAGGTTCCGGGTATTATGGCAAGCACCACCAACAAAACCAATGTGAGTAGTCACAGACATCTGCAAAGCAAGGAAAACATAGTAAATAGGAAAAATAACACATGAAACCACACTACACAAAAATGAATGACTCACTAATGTACACAAGTAACCATGCAAGATGACCTTAGCATATTACTTTTTGTGATAAAGCCTATTTCGAGGCTTGTCCAAAGGATTGCCTTCATAATCAATTAGCTCATAGGCCCCTTTTTGCAAAATGCATTTAAGAATGTAGGGTCCATGCCACATGGATTCGAACTTGCCTTCCTCGAGCTTATCATTAGCTTGATTGTATAGTAAAACCAAATCACCCTCAGAGAATGCACGAGGGGAGACCGACCGATTGAAATGGGACTTGACTTTCTTCTTTTGCGCTTTAATGACCAAAGTGGCAAGACAACGAGTCTCATCCAGCTGTTCTAAATATAAAAGGCACTTTTCCTGAGGTGATGTTCCTGGGAGAAGTTTTACAACTAGCTTGAGTGAAGGAATTTCGCATTTAATCGGTAACATTGCTTCCAGACCATAGACAAGCTTGAATGGTGTGAAACCAGTTATGTCCTTGGTTGAGGTTCAGTAAGCCCATAGAGCTGAAAATAGAATGAGATGCCAATTTGACTTGTGCATCCTAATAGTACATTGAAGCATTGTAACTAAAAATTTGTTCACAACTTCAACTTGACCATTGGCCTGAGGGTAATACGGGGTTGAGCCATCGTGGCACAAACCCAATGTAGACGTCAATTCAAGCATCATGTAATCTTGAAAATGGGAGCCATGGTCTGTGACAATGGCTTGAGGTACACTGAACCTAGAAATAACGTGATTGAAAAGAAATTGAGCCGTCATTTTACCATCTGGAGAGTATGTAGGCATCGCTTCAGCCAATTTGGTGAAATAATCCACAACAACGATAATATAACCATGCCCCCTGACCAAACAAGGGTTACATGTCATATAGTCAATGCCCCATTTGGAAAAAGGACCAACGATAATGACAGGGTGTAGGTGAGCGGGTGGGGCGCACATCGTACATTGGTCAATTTGGCATTCATGGAACTTGTGAACAACAAGGATGCAATCCTTAAAAATGGACGGCTCGAAATAAACAACGCGAAGGATTTTCTGAGCGGTCGCATAGCCAGACATATGACCGCCACATGCCCCATAATGACAGTCATTGAGAACTCTCTCAGCCTCCTCAAGAGTAAGACATCGACGAAGAACTGAATCGACACTGACATGGTATAAAGTATTGCCAATAATATGGTAGGGTTGGTAGTGATGCCGAATTCGTCGGCAATCATCCTTAGTCAATGCAGACCAAAATTTGGACGTTTGGAGATACACGATGATATCACCGTACCACAGGTCAAGGGTGCTGATCAGGAAAAGAGTCTCGTCTGGAATCTATTCATCTGCACCAGTGGGCATAACCTCACCCCAAGTATCAACAAGATTTGTTGAAGGCATGACCCAAGGATTAGATTTAATCGAGATCATGTTGACAGAGGCAACATGAGGAGGTGGGAGTAGAAAAATTCCCATCAACGAAGAATCTTTAAAAGACCTACCCCCACACTCCCATAAGGAGCACCATCGTGCTTGACATATGGAACATTTCCATTCGAGGAAGAAGAGGAAAAGAAGGACAACTAGTTGACAGTGATGATCTTCCCTTGATGGGGAAAACATATCATGCGGAATAAGGAGGAGGCTACAACATGCATGGCATGGGTCCAGCTCTGTCCGAGTAGAATATTATAATTGAGATTAGCATCAACAAAATCTACCTTGACGTGTGCTATCTTGCCCTCCAAAGTAATGGCAAGGTTAGGTAAGACACTGAAGGGTCACGAATTGCACCTGTCGAAAGCTTCCAAATTGTTCGGGGATTGGTTCAAAGTAAGAGAACCAATTGCCTTCCAGCAGGCGACTGACATCATGCAGGTAGAAGCACCTTCATCGATGATGGTCTTATGAATGGTTTTCTCATTGATGATTCCATGAATGAGAAAGGAAATCTGATGAGGCAGGTGCTAAACATGGTTCTCTAGATCAAAACATATCAAGTTGGAATTGGTGGGATCAATACCCCCAATAGTTGACACCAAGGATTTCCACTGAGATGGACAGATTTGGAGTAGCTCGAGAGCCGACATAGCTGATGGCGCCTGAGCCAAATCCTAAACAATATTATAGCGTTGAGTGGCTCGAGTATTGGGACTGTACCAGGATTTACTGAGCACAAATTGAGAGGGTGCTCGAATAGCAAAATCAGGTTTAGGGCGTTCGAGATGAAGAGGGGAAGAAGAAGAATGGGTGGCCTCTTTCTCTTTCCCACTTGTCGGAGCAGGAGTTTGGTAATATTTTGATCTATTAGCCACATTAATAGGTGTACTCATCATGAACACTTGAGATCCTGAGGAAGTAGATGATTGAGGTTGGCCTACCATTTAAGTCTACTGAAACAGAAAAGGATCTTTCAGGATAGCTGGGGTCCCTTTGAGCAAGACTAACTTCGGACTGTCAGGGACAATCCTTGGTATAGTTATCCTACTCGCAAATGAGGTATGGATACTTAAGCTTCCATTATGAAGAGTCACCGACAGATGATGTAGGAGGACCCTATTTTGGGACATCGTCTTTACCCTTGCCTTTGCCTTTCTTCTTACCTTTCGAGGATTTTTCCGTTGTGGTAGACTGGACAGCATGAACCTCTGAGGTTTTACCAGGGCTAGGTGGATTTTAGGAGGAACTATTGGAAGTAGTGTTTGAGATCAACTTCTTTTTGGAAGAATATTTGGCAGGGGTCTGGGACATTGAACCAATTACTCCATCAACAGGAAGTGTAGCCTGTGACTTCAATGCTGTGGGATCAGATGATGGTCGTGGAGTATCGGGTAATAACTCAGACAAAGTGCCATACTGATAATAAAAAAGATCTAAGTACTGGGCACGAGCAATGACTTGGTAAACCATTCGGTGAGCAACTGATCAACAATCTCGAATTTTATCGGGCGATATCTACGTCTCCATTCATGGATGTGATTGGAGATGTGGGTCGCAGTATCTTGCTTAAGTGGTGTGAGAAAATAGGTGCTGGTTTCATAGCGAACCAACAACTGGAAATGTGTGAGGAAAGACATGGCTAAAGATTTGAAGTCATAGTAAGTACTTTGAGGAAGCTCTATGTACCACTTGGTTGCAACACCTGTGAGAGTTCATTGGAAAATACAGAGATGAATATAATCACCCACGGAAGAATTTGAAGAGCATTAGAGGTGATATGTCATCACATGGGCTTTAGGATCTTCTTTTGCTTTTTCATCGAACTTAGGACAGTCGCTTAGGATCTTAGACAGAACAAGAGGCCAGTATGGCGAATGAAGAATTGGATCATTCATAAGGCGAGACACATCTAGCAACTCTAGTGTGGCCAAGAATGACAATTGAGTATTAAAGACATGGGAGGTCGATAAGCGAGTCCAAACAGAGGAGCTCATTCCTACTCGTAAGGATTTTAGCCCCATAGTGGAGGGTTTTGGCCATATGGCATTTGATTCTGCCCCCACTGTAGGTTACCTTGGTCGTAGGGAGGATTTTGGCCTTGAACACCTTGGAACTGCCCAGTCATAGGTTATTGATAAGCAACATATGGGTTAAGAGGTTGTTCTGCCTATTGACCTTGGACATATGGATATTATACCTGTTGTCCTTGAACATATGTGTTTTGAACCTGTTGCCCCTGAACAAGAGGATTTTCGACCTACTGTCCTTGGACATAAGGATTATACACTTGCTACCCTTGGACATAGGGATTCTAGACTTGCTGCCCTTGGACAAAAGGAGTTTGGGTCTGTTTCCCTCGGACATTAGTATTTTGGACCTAGTGCTGCAGGACTTGACCCTGGCCTTGTCCTTGCACAAATTGACCTTGTTGATATGTATATAAGGGTTGTTGTTGCTCGGGTTGGGTCTGCTGCTGCAAGGGTTGACCTTGCGGCTATAAAGGTTGTCTCTGTGGCTACAGAGGTTGGCCCTGCGAAGACATAGGTTGGGAGGTTTGCGGAGCATACTGCATTTGCTGCTGTATGGTTTGTTGTAACTATTGCTAGGGTTTCCTCTTCGGTTGTTGTAGTGGTCCTTGCTGTGGGATCTGTTATCACTTAAGAAATCTAATGCCAAAATTTCTTATACTAGCTTGATGATAAAGGTCAGTGTTAGTCTAAGTTTGATTTTGTTTTTCCTTAGAGTCTGAGTCTTAGGAGGTCTTGAGTCAAGCATGCATTCTCATCTATCACTGGTCACCCTCATTCATCAACGATCTGATAGCCATGTGTCAGTTTGTTTTAAAAATCATTATGTACCACAAAGCCTTTTTAGGTGATTGCGTAGCGCATGTAACCATTCTGAAGTGTTTTCACAGCGCATTAATCCTGTTTAGCAGTTTCGCAGTGCAAAAGCCCATTAGGTGATTACGCAGTGCAATAGTCCTTTAGGTGTTTTCGCAGCGCGATACGTTATTAGGTGATTTCGCAGCGCATAATTCAAAATTTACGCTGACTGCGCTGCGAAATCAGAGATTCGTGCATTCCGCAGTGAATCTTTCCCAACTGTCAAATCTGATAAGTTAATTTATGGCCACGTCATTCTTTGTCAGTTCATGTACTCCACATATCACGTCCAACCACCTATCTCCATTATCACAACCACTAGGTACACTGGTACACATGGAATACAAGTTCCAAGGAAAGCCAGATATGCACAAGTTTTAATGATGATTGTAAGCCTTGCATGAGAAACAAATCTGCAAGATTTCAATTTGAAAAAAACATTGTCATCAAGCGAGGCAGCAAATCAAGTGAGGCAACTATCAGGCGAGGAAGCAATTCAAGCGAGGCAGAGTTTGCAGTTTGAGCAGCACTAGAATTTCCTGCCTACAGGTCACTAAATCTTCATGGAGGGATCAGCAGAAAGGAAGGACCACAGATCAGGAAAATGTCTGAGAAACGAGCCTGAAGGTTTGGATATAACCTTGAAGAACAAAGAGGTCAAACAGGCATTTAAACAAGCTGGATGTTGGAATTTTTTCAAGAAGCTCCAGGGCGGTCATACACAAGTGACTAAATAATTTGCATTGAATTTCACAGGATTAAACTCAAAGGTGGGTATGCTGGAATTGCAGGTTTCACCAGACATGATATCCACAGTTACAGAGATTCCCAAAGGGCAAGAAAATTGGTTCAAGAATTTCAAATTCGACATGAATCCATGCAAAGAATTCCTAAAGCAAGAGTTCATTAACTCAGATTTGAGCAAGTCTGTTCCTAGAAGTTATGTCAAAGAATCTTATGCCCATTTGCTCACCTGTATACAAAAGTACTTGACATGTGAAGGAAGATATAACAAAGTGTATTCATACCATTTCAAACTTCTGTTGCGTTTCACAGGCAAGACATCTATTGATCTACCTTTTTATTTATTCTGAAGTTTAAGTAAAATGTGTGACAAGGTGCAACTAAGAAAAGAAGCTTGTGAGACTTCACTATTCCACCATGGCTTGGTTAAGTTAATGGTTCTGCATGAACTCCAGAGGGTACGCAGAGACTGGGACACATTCATATTCATGACCGGTTTCAAAAGCAAGACTGGTCTCAACCCTCAAGCGGTAAAGGAACCTTCAGCAACAACCAGTTATCAGGCAGAAACAAGAGCCAAGAGGGTTTCAAAGTTAAAAGCAAGGAAACAAGTTGGAGAGTCTACCAAGCCACTGACTATTCAGGATACACCCCAGCAGTCAATTAGAGAAAAAACTCAGGTCAAAGAAATTGCACATGAATCAAGCACAGGTGGAGAAGTTCAAAGAAGAAAAATGAGGAGCCAGGTGGCAAAAGAAAAGGGTAAGTCCGTGGCTATTGAAGAAAGTCCTGTTTCAAAGGGAGATTTAAATGATTTATTGCAAGCAATTGACATTGAAGAGCCCCCACTAGTTCAAGCTAATTTGATACAGTCAGGAAAAGAGAAGGCTAAGAAGGTAAAAGCCTCAAAGAAACTTAAGTTTGATGATCAAGCTGAACAATTTGTTTTCAAACCCAAGAGACCCATAACAAGGAAGTTCAAACAAGTACAGGAGGTGCCGCCAAGGGCAGATGAAACAGGGGAGGAGACACGACCTCATGAAAGAATGGATAAAGGCAAAATAGTTGCCACTCAAAAAGAAGGCAGTGTAGAAAACTTGAAAAGGAGATTGGAATCTGCCAACTTTGAGATTGCTAGATTAAAGAAAGCTGCTAGGAAATTTGCAGCTAAGGAGGCTTATTTTAACCAAATGCAAGCTCGATGGGAGGACCAAACTTTTCAAATTCCTAAAGTGGTTGATTTTAATGTTCAATTCCGTAGGTGGACTACTCCTGCAATAAAAGAAGCTCAATTTATCAGAAAAGTCAATATAAACCTCAAGTCTGGGATCAAAGTAATGAAAAAACAAGTTGAAGACTTAAAGATTCAATTGGACCAGCAAAAAGGATCTCCATAAAGAAAACTCACTTCAAGTAAGGATATATTTCAAAGTTTTGATAGTTTTGCTTGGTATAATATTTCCAAACATTCCCATTCAGTTTTGGAAGGTCTTGAAATAGTTGCAAGAATGTTTTAACAGAAAAGTGCTCAAATAGCAAAGTTTTGGGTTGAAATTGTGATTTTTGAAACAACTTAGCAGTTTTGTAGCGCGCTACAAAATTGCTGAAGGTGATGACTAGAGCTCAGCAGTTTCGTAGTGCGCTACGAAACTACTGAAGCTAAATAATCCAATATCAATCAACCGGTTTTGAAACATAAGCGGGAAATTTTGAAAGGGGAATATATACAAGGCATCATCTGAAGCTTCAACATTCAACCAGGTTAAGACAGCTGGAGAAAATATGGATTCGAATCCAACTTTAAATTTTTGTCATAAAGTGAGCACATTTACCACAGTTCAAAATATGTCAAAACAACTTGAAAGATTTTTTGCCTTTACACATAAAGGAGGTGGACAACACATCAAGGACATGGCCATCTGTTACATTTTGGATAATCAAAGATGAAGGACATGCTTCTGTGGATTCGAAAATTGTAAGACAAACTAAAGACCGATGAGCAAGGGTAGTTTCCTCTGTTTTAGGACAATGGAGAAGATGTGGCATGGAAGACCAACATGGAGCCTTGAACATCCATCACAGCCAAACTAAAAAGGGACCAGATGTCAAAGAATGAGAACCATTGTAATCAAGGCTATTATTAGCATAACATGGTGTTAGAATCCTACTTGATTAAGATCTCTAGAAAGTCTAGTTGAAAGTTGTTAATTTAATAGGCAGTTAAAAGTTGAATAGGTGTCATTAGAAGTAGATTTCGAGTTCCCCTCATGCTTGAGGAGGAATCTGAATCAGGTAGAAGAGCTCTATAAATAGGAGAAAGAGCAATGTACAAAGGGTTGGAAATTTATTGAAAAAAGCTTTGATATTTGGCTTCATGTAAAGACTCTGTTTTAGTAATACAAGATTGGCTTTACTTCTCAGGACTCAGGAGGGATTCGATGTTCAAAATGTGTTGTGTTATTCTTTTCCTAATATATGCATTGGTATGAATGTGTAATCACTTATAATTCACTTGTAGTGCTCTAACTTCCTGTATACATTCATAGACTATGTGGTCCCATATGTTTTTGGTATGTTCTGAATGTGTTGAATGCTGAATGCCCTGACTTCTATGTAAGGTTAATACCATTGTTATACTGAAATGATGTTGACTCCATAAGCCCAATGGATAGTTGCTAAATGTGTTTCCACCATTCATATTTTTACATTTGTTTCACAAGAGATAGCCATCTTAACTATAATAAAAAACATTAACCCTTTGAGAGAGCCCTCTTTGGTTGGGGAGGCTAAGCCTCAGCCTAAAGTAGGTTTGAAACAGTTACTTGAAGTCTTCCTGGTCTGCAGCCTTCCAGGGCTTGATTTTGAGATAAAATTTTGGTGTGTCTGCCGAGAGTCTGAAGATTATTCATTCCTGAAAACAAGAAGCTGAACTTCTGAAGGTAGTAGGAGCTCAGAAGATTTTTCGAGGCTGCACTCTACCTTGGTGACTCCATACAATTTCAAAGTTTAAAAGGTGGCTTCGAGAGGGAGATATACACGGAGCAATCCTGACCCAGATCCACCTACCCCTGTGGACAATCCAAACACCATTTCAAGGAGCAGACAAAGATTTCGTGAAACACCAGGCACTCCATCTTTCTCAAAATCTTTGCTCTCTGAATTTTCAAGAAGTCCCGAAGATAAAATTGTTAATGATAAAATTCATGAGGTTTTGTTGAGGTCTAAGAACGAAGAAGAACTTATTGGAATTATTTTAGATTTACAAAAAAGAGGTATTGATACTTCATCCTTAGTGTCAGAAAAAGATAAGGAGGAATTTTGGGAGGTTGTTACTTCAGAATTATTGTTAGAAGAGGAAGGTTTTAACAAAATCAAAGAGCTTGATCCTTTTGAAGTCTTAGTCAAGTCTAAAACTGGTCTACCCCTTCCAAATTGGAGTACCTTTGTCAGTGGTTTGCAAAGTCCAAATAGTCCTTTTCGTATCAGCACTTTATCCTCTGCCTCTGCTAGTCCTAGTAGTTCTCAGACACTAGGAAATCCACCTCATATTAGTTATGGTTCCACTGTTCATACAATACCTGTCATCACTGCTCCTCCATTTATTATGGCCGTACCTGCTAGGTATGCTCCACTAGCCCTCCCTGCTGTTTTACATGACCTTCCTAGCAAATATGCTACTAGAATTCCAACATGGGGTGGAGATGAAGACATTACAGCAGAAGAACATGTAGACAGATTCAATGATTTTGCTGACAGAGAGGAAGTTGATGATGAAGATGTAAAGCTAATATTGTTTGCTCAAACTTTCATTGGAGAGGTTAGAAAATGGTTCAAGGCTCTTAGAGCTGGAAGTATTCATAGTTGGGCAGAATTCGAAGATAGTTTTCTAAGGAAATGGGGAAATAGAACCAACCCTGTCCAAGCTCTTACTGAATACAACAATCTTGGAAGAGCTCCTGATGAAACTGTCCAAAACTTCTCCAAAAGGTTTAATAAAATATACAATTCTATTCCAGCTCATTTGAAACCTCCTGGGGCCTTGGCACAGCTGAGATATGCTGAAGCATTTGACTCTGACTTCTCCCTCTTACTCAGAGAAAGGGATTCTGCTACTCTTGCTGACAAGCAAAACGATGCAATTAAAGTGGAGGTGAACATGATTGCTGCTAAGAAATCAAAGATGGCAAAGGCTAAACTGAAAGAAGAAGAGAAACCGTCTACTTCAGCTCCAAAAGATAAGTTTGAAACGATGATGAAGACCATGGAAAAACTGATGGATCGGTTGGCTCTTGGGAATACCTCTGCTCCTCCAGCACAACAGGAACCTCAATTTAGGAATCCTTAGTTCATAAGACCTCAAAATCAGCAAAGGCCAAGAGAGAACAGAAATCAACAACGAGATCCTCCAGTAAGACCTCCTTTCCAACAAAATTGGGTGGATGAAGAAGATGAACCCGAAATTCCTGAGGAGTCAATCCATTGTATTGATGAATAAGTGTTAGGGATTTTCTTAACTAAGGAAGAACATGATGAGTCCAGTATGACCAAACTAGGAGAAGAGCCTTCAGATTTTTTAAAGGGCTATCAGCATGCTATCTTTGAGATGCAAAAGCAGTACAATCTCAGGAATAGAAACATGCCTATTACAGCAAGCAAAGCACAACCCAAGAAGGATGCCTCAAAGGAAGTTGATGATAAGAAGGACAACTCAAAGGTTGTTGAAGGTAAGAATGATTCTCCACCTGACAAAAAGGATATTCAAGCTCCATCCCCTCCTAAAGAAGTTGAGAAGACTGTTTTTGTTTTTAACCTTGAGAATGAGATTGCAAAAATTAAGATATCAGTCCCCTTTAATGAAATCCTCAAGGTAGACAAATATAGAAGTAAAATTGTTGAAATGCTCAATTCACAACCAGGAGTAGCTGATATCCTAAATGTACAAGAAGATAATCCTGTTATTTATTTGGGTCCAAGACTTGAAGATGAATAGAATGAAGAGTTTCCTCCTTTCTACATAAGCATTAGCATTCATGATATGACTTTACATAATGCTATGTTAGACTCAGGGGCATCTCATAATCTTATGCCCAAGGTGATCATGGAAAGACTGGGATTAGAGGTAACTAGGCCATATAAGGATTTATTTTCCTTTGATTCAAAAAGAGTTCAATGCATTGGTTTTATAAAATATGTTGTTGTGGGTCTCACACAAATTCCAGCAAAAACAATTGTCATGGATATTGTTGTGGCTAACATTCCACCTAAGTTTGGGATGCTTCTTTCGAGATCATGGGCAGCAAAGATCAAGGGCACAATGCAGATGGACCTTACCTATGCTACTATCCCAGTTTTTGGTGAGCAAAGGAGGTTGTATTGGGAGACCAGAATGGCTTATTTGGTAAGCAGCAAAGACAAGCCTCAAAATTTTCCTATTTATTCATTCGATACTGGTCTTGGATCAGCTATCCTTTTCAATGAATCAGTTGGAAGAGAATCACAAGAAAAGCTTTCAGAAAATCGGTGTCAAGAAGGACAGCAAGGAGATGAAAGAGACACCATGGGCTGCTGGTCATTACACTTCGATGGATCAACAGGAAGAGAAGGGGCAAGAGCTGGGATTTGGATCACTAGTCCAACTAAAGAAAGTAAGTTTCTCTCCTACAAACTAAATTTTGATTGCACCAACAATATGGGTGAGTACGAATCTCTGATTTTAGGCTTAAAAGCTTTGATAAAATTGAAAGCTAGAAACATTGCTATTTGTGGAGATTCTGAATTGGTAATTAAACAAGTGGAAGGTGCCTACCAAACCAAGGATGTAAGGATGAGAGCATATAGAAACTTAGTGTTGGATATGTTGGAAAAATTTCAGGCCTATTCTTTCACCATCAAAACCAGACACCAAAACTCTATTGCAGACTCTCTTGTTGTTTCTGCCAGTCTTTTTATTATTCCTATGCACTCTTCTGACAATTATGAGGTGGAGGTTCGCCATAGACCAGTCATACTAGATAACATCACAAATTGGAAAGTTTTTGAGGATGATCAACAGGTAAAAAATTTCATTGAATTAAAGGGAGAATTTGAAAACAATCAGATGGATCAACAGAATATGTTAGTAGAGTCAAAGGAAAGGTCTGAAGTCTTACAATTACAAAACAACTTGATTCCAAAAGGCCTCATTCCCCTTGAGAAATTGTTTGATCAAAACGATGTATTCAAAACACCAAAATTACAAGCTGATGAAGAAGAGGTGGAAAGTTGCAATTTAGGAGACTCAGTTGTGCCTAAGATGGTCAGGATTTCAAAATTTCTTTCAGTTGATATGAAGACTAAATATGTTGAGATGATGAAAAGGTTCATTGATGTTTTTGCATGGAGCTATGTTGGCTTGAAACAATATGATTCCTCAATTATACAGCATACCATTCCTATTAAGGAGAATGAAAAGCCTTTCAAGCAGAAGTTAAGAAGAATTAATCCTCTTCTTATGCCATTGATTGAAAAGGAAGTGAAAAAACTCTTTAATGCTAAGATTATTGTTCCAATCAGATTCTCAAATTGGCTTGCTAATTTGGTCCCAGTCAGGAAAAAGAATGGAGAGATCGGGATTTGTATAGACTTCAGAAATCTGAATAAAGCTTCATTGAAAGATAATTATCCTCTTCCTAAAATGGATTTGATTTTGCAAAATATTGTTGGTTCACAAAGGATGTCTATGCTTGATGGTTTCTCAGGGTACAATCAGATTCTTGTTCATCCAGATGATTAAGAGAAAACGGCCTTCACAACACCATGGGGAACATTCATGTACGACAAGATGCCATTTGGTCTCATGAATGCAGGAGCCATTTTCCAGAGAGCAATGGATATTGCTTTTGCTGAAGAAAAAGACAAATCAGTGGTGGTTTATCTTGATTACATCACAGTTTTTTCAAAGAGAGAAGAAGATCATTTGAAGCACCTTGAAAGAGTCCTGCTGAAGTGTAGAAGGTTTGGTATTTCTTTTAATCCAACCAAAAGTATTTTTGCTTTAACCTCTGGCAAACTTCTTGGTCATATTATTTCTGAAGAAGGAATTAGGATTGATCCTAATAGAGTTAGTACAATTCAAAAATTAGATCTACCAAGAAGTAGGAAAGAGATTCAATCCTTCCTTGGAAAAGTTAACTTTGTTAGAAGATTCATTCCTAACTTTGCTGAAGTTGTCAAGAGCATAAAAAAGATGTTAAAAAAGGGAGTGGATTTCAAGTGGACAGCTGAAGCAAAGAAATCATTTGAAGAGATCAAGAAGGCACTCACACAAGCACCAGTACTTATCAGCCTAGATTTTACCAAGGAATTCCTTATTTTTACATTTGCTTCTGAAGACACAATTGTTGGAGTTCTACTGCAAAAGGGAAGTCAAGGTACTGAACAACCTATTTCTTTCTTTAGCAAGACATTAGCAAATGCTGAATTGAAATATAACATCCTAGAGAAGCAAGCCTATGCCTTGGTGAAAGCAATAAAGGATTTCAGAATTTATGTTTTGCATCCTCACATTGTTGCCTACGTCCCAAATGCTATTATAAGGGATATTCTTAAACAGGCTGATCCAGATGGAAAAAGGGGCAAGTGGATAGCAAAATTGTTAGAGTATGACATTGAGATTAAACCCACAAAGTTGGTAAAGGGTCAAGGCTTAGCCAAGATGCTGACACAATCAAATTTGGACTGTCTTGATATTAACATGAGTACGGAGATCTCAGAAATTTCTGAAAATGAAGAGGAATTGGTCCAAATAAATGAAAAATTCTTGTTGTCAGAATGGTACAAGGATGTAGCATTTGTTTTGCAGCATAATAGAACCCCTGCTAATCTTTCAAAATCCAAAGCCCGGTTTGTCAAACTGAAATCTCTAAGATATTTTGTGTATGACCAAAATTTGTTTTGGAAAGATGCAGGAGGAATATTGTTAAATTGCCTCATTGAAGAAGAAGCTAATAAAGTAATTGATGAATTCCATAAGGGAGATTGTGGAGGACATCACTATTGGAAAGCCACTTCAAACAAGATCTTGAGGGCTGGCTACTTTTGGCCAAATATGTTCAGAGATATCTATAAAAAGGTAGCTACATGTCATGAATGTCAAGTATTTGAAGGAAAGAGGAAGCTTATACCACTGCCCTTGGTTCCTATATATGTTGAAGCGCCTTTCCAGCAATGGGGATTAGATTTTATAGGGGAAATCCATCCTCCTTCATCAGGTAAGCATCACTGGATTCTCACAACCACTGATTACTTTACAAAATGGATAGAAGCGGTACCAACAAGGCAAGCCAATGATTCAGTGATTATATCTTTCTTAGAAAATAATATATTATCAAGATTTGGTTGTCCAATGAAGATTATAACTGACAATGCTCAAGCTTTTAAGTCCAAGAAAATGATTAATTTTTGCCATCAGTATCACATTTCTCTTGCACATTCCACTACTTATTATCCGCAAGGAAATGGCCTTGCTGAATCATCAAACAAGAGCCTTGTAAGAATCATCAAGAAGCTGCTGCAAGAAAATAAGAAATCTTGGCATTTGAAATTAAAGTATGCTTTGTGGGCTGACCGGATTTGTACAAAGAGATCCATTGGAACATCACCATATGAGTTAGTATACGGTGCTGAAGCCATATTTCCAACATCCCTTGGAGTGCCTGTGATGAAGTTGATTCAAGGATTAGAGGAGGAACCAAATGCTGTACAAAGAAGAATCAATCAGCTGATAGCTTTGCAGGAGAAAAGAAATGAGGTGTTTGACAGTCATCAACAAAATCGGAATAGAATCAAGAGAACATTTGATAAAAAGATCAAAGAAGTTACCTTTTAGATCCATGATAAAGTATTGAAATGGGAAGCTAGAATTGAAGAGAAAGGTAAGCATGGTAAATTTGAAAATCTGTGGAAAGGGCCATATCAAATTTCTGCTTTTCATAGAAATAATACTTACATTCTGCAAGAGATTGATGGAAAACCATATGCTGGAGGACCTGTTAATGGCAGGTTCCTAAAGCATTATTATTGATCAAAATTTTGCCAGTTTCTCACAACATTGTATATACCCGTTTTATCAATTTTTCTTTTGTTGCAAATAATGACAAGCTGAACAGAAAGCTCAAGCCCGAGGTGAAGGCCCAAGAAGCTAGAAAGGGATGCTCGTCAAGCAAATCTATGTTTTCATAAAATGGACAAAGCACGGGACCTGCGAGTTCTTAGTGTACTACAGGAGCACACTATCCCAAGTGGAGCCACTGTTATCACTTAAGAAATCTAATGCCAAAATTTCTCATACTAGCTTGATGATAAAGGTCAGTGTTAGTCTAAGTTTGATTTCGTTTTTCCTTAGAGTCTGTGTCTTAGGAGGTTGTGAGTCAAGCATGCATTCTCATCTATCACTGGTCACCCTCATTCATAACCGACCTCATAGCCATGTGTCAGTTTGTTTTAAAAATCATTATGTACCACAAAGCCTTTTTAGGTGATTGCATAGCGCATGAACCATTCTAAAGTGTTTTCGCAGCACATTAATCTTGTTTAGAAGATTCACAGCACAAAAGTCCATTAGGTGATTATGCAACGCAATAGTCCTTTAGGTGTTTTCGCAGCGCGATACGTTATTAGGTGATTTCGCGGCGCATAATTCAAAATTTACGCTGACCGCGCTGTGAAATCAGAGATTCGTGCATTCCGCAGCGAATCTTTCCCAACTGTCAAATCTTTTAAGTTAATCTATGGCTGTGTCATTCTTTGTCAGTTCATGCACTCCACATATCACGTCCAACCACCTATCTCCATTATCACAACCACTAGGTACGTAGGTACAAACGCAATACAAGTTCCAAGGAAAGCCAGACATGCACAAGTTTTAATGATGATTGTAAGCCTTGCATGAGAAACAAATCTGCAAGATTTCAATTTGAAAAAACATTGTCATCAAGGAGGCAGCAAATCAAGCGAGGCAGCTATCAGACGAGGCAGAAATTCAAGCGAGGCAAAGTTTGCAGTTTGAGCAGCGCTAGCATTTGCTACCTACAGGTCACTGAATCTTCATGGACGGATCAGCAGAAAGGAAAGACCACAAATCAGGCAAATGTTTGAGAAACGAGCTTGAAGGTTTGGATATAACCTTGAAGAACAGAGAGGTCGAACAGGCATTTAAACAAGCTAGATGTTGGAATTTTTGCAAGAAGCTCCAGGGAGGTCATGCATAAGTGACTAAAGAATTTGCACTGAATTTCACAGGATTAAACTCAAAGGTGGGTATGCTGGAATTGCAGGTTTCACCAGACATGATATCCACAGTTACGAAGATTCCCAGAGGGCAAGAAAATTGGTTCAAGAATTTCAAATTCGACATGAACCCATGCAAAGAATTCCTAAAGCAAGAGTTCATTAACTCAGATTTGAGCAAGTCTGTTCCTAGAAGTTATGTCAAAGAATCTTATGCCCATTTGCTCACCTGTATATAGAAGTACCTGACATGTGAAGGAAGATATAACAAAGTGTATTCATATCATTTCAAACTTCTGTTTCATTTCACAGGAAAGACATCTATTGATCTACCTTTTTATCTATTCCGCAGTTTAAGTAAAATGTGTGACAAGGTGCAACTAAGAAAAGAAGCCTGTGAGACTTCACTATTCCACCATGGATTGGTTAAGTTAATGGTTCTGCATGAACTCCAGAGTGTAGGCAGAGACTGGGACACATTCATATTCATGACCGGTTTCAAGAGCAAGATCGGTCTCAGCCCTCAAGCAGCAAAGGAACCTTCAACAACAACCAGTTATCAAGCAGAAACAAGAGCCAAGAGGGTTTCAAAGTTAAAAGCAAGGAAACAAGTTGGAGATTCTACCAAGCCACTGACTATTCAGGATACACCCCAACAGTCAATTAAAGAAAAAACTCAGGTCAAAGAAACTGCACATGAATCAAGCACAAGTGGAGGAGTTCAAAGAAGAAGAACGAGGAGCCAGGTGGCAAAAGAAAAGAGTAAGTCAGTGGCTATTGAAGAAAGTCCTATTTCAAAGGGAGATTTAAATGATTTATTGCAAGCAATTGACATTGAAGAGTCCCCACTAGTTCAAGCTAATTTGATACAGTCAGGAAAAGAGAAGGGTAAGAAGGTCAAAGCCTCAAAGAAACTCAAGTTTGATGATCAAGCTGAACAATTTGTTTTCAAATCCAGGAGACCCATAACAAGGAAGTTCAAACAAGTATAGGAGGTGCCGCCAAGGGCAGATGAAACAGGGGAGGAGACACGGCCTCATGAAAGAAAGGATAAAGGCAAAACAGTTGCCACTCAAAAAGAAGGCAGTGTGGAAAACTTGAAAAGGAGATTGGAATCTGCCAACTTTGAGATTGCTAGATTAAAGAAAGCTGCTAGGAAATTTGTAGCTAAGGAGGCTTATTTTAACCAAATGCAGGCTCGATGGGAGGACCAAACTTTTCAAATTCCTGAAGTGGTTGATTTTAATGTTCAATTCCGTAGTTGGACTACTCCTGCAATAAAAGAAGCTCAATTCATCAGAAAAGTCAATACAAACCTCAGGTCTGGGATCAAAGTAATGAAGAAACAAGTTGAAGACTTAAAGATTCAATTGAACCAACAAAAAGGATCTCCATAAAGAAAACTCACTTCCAGTAAGGATATATTTCAAAGTTTTGATAGTTTTGCTTGGTATATTCTTTTCAAACATTCCCATTCAGTTTTGGAAGGTCTTGAAACAGTTGCAAGAATGTTTTAACAATAAAGTGCTCAAATAGAAAGGTTTTGGGTTGAAACTGTGATTTTTGAAACAACTCAGCAGTTTCGTAGCGCGCTACGAAACTGCTGAAGGTGATGACTAAGCTCAGCAGTTACGTAGCGCGCTACGAAACTGCTGAAGCTAAATAATCCAATATCAATCAACTGGTTTTGAAACATAAGCGGGAAATTTTGGAAGGGGAATATATGCAAGGCATCATCTAAAGCTTCAACATTCAACCAGGTTAAGACAGGTGGAGAAAATATGGATTCGAATCCAACTTTAAATTTTTGTCATAAAGTGAGCAATGTACAAAGGGTTGGAAATTTATTAAAAAAAGCTCTGATATTTGGCTTATATAAAGACTCTGTTTTAGTAATACAAGTTTGGCTTTGCTTCTCAGGACTCATGAGGGATTTGATGTTCAGAATGTGTTGTATTGTTCTTTTCCTAATATTTGCAGTGGTATGAATGTGTAATCACTTAGAATTCACTTATGGTGCTCTAACTTCCTGTGTACATTCATAGACTGCATGGTCCTATATGTTTTGGTATGTTATGAATGTGTTGAATGCTGAATGCCCTGACTTCTATGTAAGGTTGAAACCATTGTCATACTGAATGATGTTGAATCCATAAGCCCAATGGATAGATTTTAATTGTGTTTCCACCATTCATATTTTATATTCGTTTCACAAGAGTTAGCCATCTTAATCACAATTGAAAAAATCATTAACCCTTTTAAGAGAGCCCTCTCAAGTTGAGGAGGCTAAGCCTTAGCCTGAAGTATGTTTTAAATAGTTACTTGAGGTCTTGCTGGTCCGTAGCCTTCCAGGATCAGATTTTGAGATAACAGGGCCAATTACATAGTTTCATAAAGTGTGTTCACTGAGATACTTCTACACATGCACAGATTCCAGATATACATGACACATTTGCAATCAATTGGGCTTCTAAGATTTTATTGTTACATTCATCATCTCACATAGGCTGGCAAGAATTGGTCCCATTTGTAGATTATAGCAATGAACCATATTGAGATCTGTATTTTTCTTGAATTTATGTGCTTTCCCAGTATAAGCATACAGATTCTTTTTTGGTGTGATGGATGTTGAGTTTTATATTTTATTTATTGGTGAAATAAGTCTACATAATTTGTATGGTACACCCTTTCAATCCTTCATTTTCCTGAGCAGTTATTTAAACTCTCTTCTATTGGTTAGGACTAAGTAATAGGAATAGTAGGCATAAAGACTTGGGTAGGAATAAATAGAAATAAAGTGCTACTATTACATTTATTATACACACCCTTTATATAATGAATTTACCACCCTATCCATGGTTTATAGATAGAATTGATGTAGCTTGAGTAGGTATTTACACAGGGTTTGATTACTGAATTTACCACTTTACACACCCTGTTTGTGTTTCATTTGACTGGTTGACTAATCTTCCTGTTTTGAATTATTTTAGTATTAGTCAGTGTATTAGATTGATTGGGACTTACACTATTAGGAAGCTAAATCCTGAGTTTATTGAGTCTATAGAATCAAGCTCTCATTTAGTCTATAGGACAGAGGATTGCAAAGTATATAGAGACAAATTTGAGAGCCAAAAACACAAAAAATAAGTGGACTCTTTCATCCAATTACTATTGGATTCACTTATTCCAAACAAGTGTATATATAATTTGTTATGGAGTTCTATAGGGTGAAGAAAAAAGTGTGAGGATTGTTGGATTAAGGTTTTGAGACATGGTGTGATGTGCCTGAGGACTGTAAAATATACCATGAATGGGTGGTATCTATTTTTCCAAAATTGCATAGGACTTGTAACTGGTCCCATACACAATAAGCAGCCCCTTGTGGAGGTATGCCAGTCCACGAGAGGTGAACATGTCACTTGGGGGAGTTGAACCCCAGTGGGCGTGATAACAACACCCCTATTTCACTGACTAGGTAAGACCCTGTTGACAACATTGTTTACCTTTTAATTTAATAGTCTTCTAGTATTAAGTGTCTTAACAGGAGAGGGTATTAGTCAATGGAATCATAGTATCTAAATGATGAACATGGGTTAAGTTTTGTTTCAAAATATTTGATTCTTGAATGCTCAAATTTTTTATGTGGCCACGAAATGCAAGGCCTTTCAACCAACTAGATGTTCAGAGATTGTTTTCAGTTGGAAGTGCTGAAAAGAATAACGAGAGTTTTTCGAACTGCGATTGTGAAAATATGAGTAACTGCTTCTATACCTTGGTGAAATTTCATTTGCATATACATATATTCCAACTAATCTCTCCTTGAATTAGTAGGATGTAAAAGATTTTGTGAATAGTGGGCATGGTGTATTGGGATGATTCCATTAAATTAGGTTCTAAATATCATGATTGAATGTCATGTTAGAGGTAAAAGCTTGGCAAGTTTTGAAATAGTAATAATTTCTTTCTCAATGCAAAATTTTCATCTGCATATACCTCCTAGCTGGGCTCTCTTGAAAATGGAAGAATATAAAACTTTTATTGTTGTGTCATGGATGGCATAAAGTAATATGATTTAATTAGCTCAGGTTTTCATTAGGTCAAGCGTCGAAGATCAGGATTGAAATTCATCTACAACTATGGTGGCTTATCAAATAGTAATGGTGTTTTAATGAGAAACCTTCATCTGCATGTACATTCCAACTCGACTCTTTCAAAAATGGTGGAATGTAATTTTGTGTTTTGAGTATTATTGGTCGAATAACGTAACATTATCTAGGCAACTCAGTTGTTGCATAGCAGCCACGATTTTCCTGTGTCTAGTCCTCATCTCAAATTCTTGTGCTTGTTTTTTTTGTGCAAACTGCAAAATTGAGAGCTTTTTGCTTTTAATCAGCTACTCTAATTTTTCAATGGGAATTTATGTCTGATAATCTAGTGATTGTGCATGATTTGTTTTAATTCCTACACAGCTATTGTGATATGTCATTCATCAAAAGAAAACATTTTTTTCAGTCTTGATTATTTTTCATTACTCTGTTGCCAAAACACAGAAGTCCTTGTTGGGTTATGCATGTATTTGATTCTTGGTATTTTATGTTGGAAGTTTCTCTGTTGTTTGGTCTAATACATTTGAAATTAAACATGAGGTGTTGTTTGTGGGGTGATAAATTATTCTTAAGTATCACCTCTTGTTGATCAATGCTTTGAATCTTTTTGTATTTGATGTCATGATCCCCATTCGTTCCTGCTGTAATGGAGATCATTCTCGCAAGCATTATTTCATGCTCAATGTATTTTCCTAATATAGTGACCTAATTATGTTTTTTAATTGTTGAAACTCCATGGATATTATTGTAAAGTTCTCATTGGTTCTATTCAATTGTAATCAATGCCTCATGAGTTTGTAATTCTAGAGCAGGTGATAAACTAGGGGAGGGAAGACACTAGTGGAATGGGGACCAACAGTGGAGATAGAACCTGAACTCTGAAGCTATAACAAATTAGAACACAACACACCGATAACACATTATAAAAGTGGTATTAAAATAAACAAGAATGCTCACAAGTTTAAAAATATTCCATAAACTCACTAGGCATACAATTGTCTAGAAAGTGACCCTTAGTTCACTACCATAAAAAACATCATGTCCAACCACATCTTTAAATGCTCTAACGTAAAGACAATTAAAATCCTTAGACATTAAGAACCATCAAATTTTTAGTCCAATAAGGCTCAGTTTTGATGTACAGATTACCTATCACATCTGGCAGAGAGGTTGATTGCTGGAGAATATCTATAGTAAATGATGTTCCACTATGTATAACCTCAAGTCCATATAGAGCCCAATGCTTCTTTCCCCTTGTGCATTTGTTCAGACATGAATAGGTAATGCTTTCCATGACCCACCCCTATGTTTGCAATCTATAATGCAAGGGAGTAACTTATTCAACTATGTTCAAAATTACCATTAATCAAATCAATCTGCCAGGGCCATTAAACATTTTAGAAGCACCAACATTGGCTAGGAGAAACTAAGAGCCTCTAGATCATAATCAAATCAATCCTAGACACATATATCATCATTCTGCATATGCAATCCATGTCGATGACCATTCACCACTTAACATTCCAATCAAATGTTATATATTTAATCTATAATTCGTGGAAGTACCATTGCAGCAACTCAGTTTACAATACTTCTCTCTAGATCACTGTCAGAATTTCATACAATGTATCTTTATTCTTGGGACTCATTAATCAAGATTTCCAATGGAGCATTATGAATCTAAATCATCATTAATTGCAGCACCATTTCTTCAACTCAGTTTACAATACTACTCTATAGGTCACTGCAAACATTTCTCTCACCATGAATCTTTAGTTAGGGATCAACATTATTTCATAAACTCTCTCCTTTTAAAGTTTTTTTCTTGTCACCTATGTTTACCTTAAAAAAATTTGTTTCCTTGTTGCTATGCACTACATCAACCTCTATTATTCTACAATATTTGTTTGTTTAGTTTTTTTCTATCATGCACGAGGAAATATTGTTGCCCTTGTGAGGGTAAGAATGCAAGTGACAATGGCTGGTCATCCACAAAACTCTTCCTCAAATGAGGAGTTAAATCCGGTAGGTTTTGAAGAGAATAATGATATAAAAGATGAGATAATATGAAGTAGATGTTGAAGGTGGTGCTTCTGCATGAATTATAGTGCAAGGTGCAATTTTAACCGAGAATATTAGTGTTAATAGAGGCTGAACTAAAGCGGATATGCTGAAGGAAATTGATGATGTTGACTTCAATGGATGCTTAATAAGAGTTGCAGTGAGAAAATATGGAACTCACCAACATCAATACATTATTGGCTAAATACCTCATGCAAGGAAGAACAAGAAAGGTGTTATTACAATGTTTATTGAACAAAAGAAGGAAATAATTGATTGGTTTAAGGAGATACTTGAAATTGGCCGTGACGTAGAGTTGATACAACTTAAGGCTAATCTTGCTCCACTTTGAGTCCATCCAAAGATGGATTTTGGGGAAATCAAGGTGTGCAAGAGTTAAAAAAATTATATCAAGAGCTGGCATTATGAACAATTTAAATCTTAAATAGAGACAAAGCTATGGATTTACACCCTACAATTTTGACCAAATTCTATTACACTCTATCCAAGGCATACAAAGATCATTCATATAGTTTACAAAATATATATGCAATTGTGACAAGTTTCCTTTCCAAGCTAGAAGGAATTGTGGCATGTGGATAAATGCCAAGAGAATGAATGAAAATGTGCCAAAGTCTTTCCTAACAACAGCGTGGATAACTATATTTGGTTGTGCAATTACAATTGGTTTGTCAATGTCTAGGCTATATCTGTTTTAGGGAAATAAAAATATGAAGAACCATGTCAAGAATTGTGAGCAAGGAATATCCGTGGTTGCACATCATAATACATGGATGACTAAATAATTGTTTATGATTTGGCTATACCATTTTGTCACTTTTTACCTGGAGGTGTCTATCTTACAAACATATACTTGTTAATTTTTTATGGCCCTCACAACAACATAGTTTCAAAAACCACAGAGGCAAACACGATAGGCATACATAGTGTTGGCACTGCTTAGACATTACTCATAAGTTGCAATCCCTAGAAGCGTGTTTGGGCCTTTTAAGAATTATTTAAGGTTTGAGAGAATAAATTGGATGGCAAAGAATCCATGGAGAGAGGTAAAAAGGTTTGAAATAGTTGAAATTTCTAGCATATCTATTGAAAGGACCTTGACACCATCTAATATTAATGTGGAATGTAGGTGCAATGGAATTTGGCTAATAAATTATGATGCTCTTACTAATGATGAGGCTTGTAGCCAAGTTTTTGAATAGCTGGTGATAAATATAGAAAATATGTAATAAACATGTTGAGTCTACCTCAAGGATGTTATCATCTATTAGGTGATGATGATGAACATGGAAATGCTACTTAAGAATATGATGGAGAAATTCAAGAAAAAATAGTAGTTGTTGATTACAAAAACCACATACAAATTTTACAAATGCTAATCAAAATGAAATTGTTGAAATGAATATGATTGAAGGTGGTCGAGTGATGGGAAGCATTAATGAGAAATTTGCATTTCCAAGCCAAGTGACCCTACAGGAGTAGTTAGTGTAATCCATGATGAATATGAATTGAAATGATCTTTACGGAGACTAATGAAGAAATACTTAACATCCCTTCATTTATGTTGGGCCATAAGGTGTTCAGGTGGTGGGGACCAGAGTTACATAAATATTTTATTGTTGGTCTATCAAACTCCATCATTCAAGGTAGGAACCATTTGTTGGTTGGGTAAGATACAACTATTCAAGTAAGAGAAAGGAAGGTCGATAAGTAAGGGGGGCCTGTTTCATTTTCCTACTTTCATAAAGCCTACTTGAAGGGGAGGGACTTTAACACAATGACTATAAACAGAAGATTGCATCGTAAGACCATAGGTGAGGTTCATGCGTATGGGATTCCCTCGATTGAACACTTCATGACATGGTAGAAAGACTTTATAACTTATATATTTCTTAAAAAACAAAGTGTAATTACCAAATGTCATATGGAAGGATCAACTACCTGAAGGTCAATGGCTTAAAAACTACTCGAAGAGCGAATGAAGCTATTTATAAATTTCCCCTACAAATATAACAACTTCTCCTTACAATGAGGCTGCAAATTTGTAGAAGCAAGAAAGTCCTTTGTCACAATTAGGCTAGCATTTGAGAAATTGGTTTGATATGGAATCAACAAGGTAGTGATGGAAACACTCAAGGAAACAAAAGTTGGGAGAAAAGTAAAACAAAATTTGTACAAACATTAATCTCTCATAGCTTGACAAAAGTGGTAGAGAAAAGATTAATCTCTCCTACCTTTATAGAACTGGTGGTCAAGATCAACACATACAAGAACTTTGTTGTGGAATAGTATCAAAACTAATAGAAGGATATGAAAGAGTGTACAGTAAGAACCTTGATAAGCATGGCCACTATAACTTGCAACATTGTTTTTAGGAAGAGAAAATTATGTTTGTTGAATTTAGGCTTCTGTGATCCATATCAAGATTTATGAGAATATTCTTTAGCGTAAATCACATTGGGATTCTTTTGTCAACACGTTTCGAACCAACAAGTGTTGTTCATCATCAAGACGAGTGTGGTTCGAAACTTGTCCTGACGATGAACCACACTCGTTGGTTCGAAACGCGTCGACAAAAACATTCCAATATGATTTACACTGAAGAAAGTTCCCAAAAATTATGTTTCTTTTTTCCAAACATGTATGTTAGTATATTACAGTTTAATGAATATGTTTTCCTATTATCATATATGGTTTCATACTTTAACAAGACATTCACCAAGACTTCAAATTGTTTTATTATTCAGTGAAAGATTCGCAATGACTTTACAATATAATATAATATGGTGAGAGATTCACCAATATATATATATATATATATATATATATATATATGTTGGACACCTAATCTTCAATGGGTTAGTGTGGAAGCCGAATGGACAAAAGGAGTCCAAGAGACCTTGGGATGTGGAACCCAACGGTCACATATTGTACTATAAATGTAAATCAATCGTTAATAAAAAATGTACTCTCATGATTTATCTTTCATATTTCTCTCGCTCCCCATGTGTGTTTAACATGGTATCAGAGCAGGCGTATTCCTGCCCTGCATAATTATTTTGAGCCATTTGTTTTATGGCCCTTATGTGCAGATCATTTCAGGAATATTTTCTCAGCTAAATTTTAGCTGCAACCTGTCATTTCTCCAACGCCATTTTTGGCCTCTCTCTGCCATTCTGAATCTTCTATGTCATAATAATATGCGCTCTATGTGATAATGGGTAAGGCTTGGTATTCCCATCGAATACCTCCTCCTACAGTGCTGTCAGCGTTCAGAGAAAGATAGAACTGGTGCGTCGTTGGGCTGGTTCATGCTATATGTGTGTTGAATGGTATGTGCATACATTATTGCAGTGTAAAAATGTACACTGGTTCATATGCGTTCATTTGTGATACATCTGGTTCATTACCATTACTCCTCTACTCTCTATTTTCTACAATCAAGGTATTGTGTTTGAACAGTGAGTATATACACAGTGCGTATGATGGTCCCTTGGATGAATGTATTGCGTGATTGAACAATTAATTTATCTCTGGCATGGATTATATGTACATTGTATTGGAGTTAGTTATACATTGAAATGTCCCTTCTTCGCATATGTGCATTGGATTATATGTGTTGAAGCAGTGAAGTTGTATTAGAGTTGGTTATGCATTGAAGTGTGCACAACCTCTATGCATTGGGCTTGAAGTCCATGCATATATTGGTAAAAGGGAATACAAACATTTAAGTGTGTGGGTACCACCATTTATATGTGTTTCTTTTGCATTGAACCTGTGTTGAATAACCATTTGAAGCGTTGAATAATTTGAATGTGGACATGTTCGTTTGGTATCAGAGGGTCTGGTTATAACGTATATCCACCATTTCTGTTTGTATTGAAACAAACTGCCCGACTGTCGGTTACCAACCCGCCATACCATACTCTGCTCCCGCTTATAATGTATACTCTGACATACATATAACTCCTATGTTATATCATAACTCCTCCTCATAGTTATACTCTTGCCTTCCTACTGTTACACTGCTCTCATTGCCTACATTGAACGGATGCAGTGAACGGGTGGTATCGTTGGAACTGTGATAGTGTGCAGAGAAGGGTGCGTATTACCATTGAAGGACTGTTAGTCGAGTCATGGTTGAAGACTAAAACTTCAGTAACTGGTATGCAGAAAATGCATTGAGTTCTATGCTTGTTCATTTTTTAACATAACTCCTGTGTGAAGGATAACTTCGTGCTTGAAGAAGGCCATTAGAGCCCATCTACTCCACGGTGGTGGCAGCGGAAACGTTTGCAGGAATTGAGTAAAGAAGCCGCAGAGGGTCCAGCCCTCTCTCGTCAGAAGAGTGTGATCGTTTCAATCTCAGCGTGATATATTTCCTTGCAAGAAACCGAGCATCTTTCCGGCGCGCAATAAAGAATGCACTCGACCAATCCAGTTGGGCGGCTATTGTTCGCCAAGTGGCGTGAATGAACGATTCAGAGCTCGTGTGATTGAGCCGGTCTAAGTCAGTGATCGTTTCATGAGGTGGCTATGGCTAAACGTATCTTACAGTTTAATCTCTCATTCATTTAACGTGCGCTATTCGTTTGGTTGAGAACAATGTTATGAATGGATCAAATGGTGGCATAGATCAGATTCCCCAAAAAATATATAGAACCTGTGGTGTAGACAATCTCGGTACTAAATCAGTCCAAGTTGTCTTAATATCAACAGGTTTATCTCAAGCCATCCACATTTCAGTAGGTTCATTATCCATTCTTGAGGTCTCAGCCCTGTTTTCACATCTAGGCACTTGTATATATCTCCATTCTTGTTAAAAGAAGACCAGCAATGGCGCTAAATTTTCTACTATTACTGAGTGTGCATAGTATCGCTCTGGTTAAAATTCCATTAATATTTTGGTTATAAATGCTTCTGCTATTGTGAGTCTTGCCCTCATCGGTCAATAGATGTGTTAACAAAAAAAAACAAAAAAAAAACAGAAGCTATCACCAAAGGAAACCATCTCATCTATCTCTGCGATAGCATATCCAAACACCTCTCTCATCGCAAGTCGACCAAATGCCTCTCTCATCACAAACGCTTGAGACTCTAATCAACTTATGTTATCATTATTAAAATGCCCAGGAATGGTTTCAAGATCGAGCTTGAGAAGTTGTCCCCAAGTTATTTTCTTCGTGGTCAAGAGTTCAATGTGGTTTTATTATTCTGGAGTCTCATTGCAACCTTAGATTGAGAATTTGTTGTCTAGTGTGAGAGCATTAATCCACTATCGTCATTGGGAGGGTCAATAACTTCTGCAAAGCAATTTCAACAAAAAGAAATTTCTTGCATCCATCACAAAGTTTGTTTCCTCGACTTCAAACTGGAAGTGACCCCGCATTTATCCTCTTTGGATGCCTATTATGGGTATCAAGCTTTGATATCACTGATCAAAATAAGGAAGAGTAACAACATTGCGGGTTTCCTTTATTTGATACCCCATTGTTGTAAAGCAACTGGATGTAAACATCGTGTATGAGATTTGCATAACAACAAATGATATTTGGAGCAGTGTGGTCGTGTTATATAACTGTGTTGAAGATTAAAATCATGTGCGTTATTTAAAAATTGAACGTTGTTCTGTTGGATAGAACGCTATCTCCTCGGCACTATTTTTGAGCTCAACAAAATTCCACAGAAACACTTCTATTTCGGGTGTATACATTCAGTTAAGTGACTATCTAGTAGACTAATTTTCAATGTAAAAAAAAAAGGGGAGTGCATTTTTGGTCATTTGATTATTTTTTACAAATACATTGTTGATTTGATTGTCTGAATAATGGAGAAAAATCATGGATTATTAGAGTTATTAAGCACTCTAATCTTATCTACTAATGGAAGTACAGTTAAAGTCAACAAAAACACTCTCAAAGATATTCAAAAATCTTTACAATATGGACAAGAAAATATCGATTTTTTGCAGCTTGAATCACAGCTACAGCAAGAAGAGCTACATCAAAATAGACATCATTCTGAACCTATTTTTGTTCAGAACATTGAGACAACCACCCATCAGCAGCAAGTCAATAATGTTACTGTTCATTCAAATAAAGCAGCAGTTGTACATGTAGGTGCAGAAACTCAGTCTGCACTTCCCAAGCCCATCATCAGACCTTGGGAACAACTTGTCCATAACAAGCACAGAACTGGTCTTGGATATGACAAGGACTTATCCTTTCATATTCCAGACTATTCAAAGCCCATTCAGTTTCAGAGTGCTGGATTCATTCATGACAGTTCACCTGCTCCTCATGACAGTTCACCTACAGCTATTCCAGACTCTGCCCCTCTTCCACAACAACAACAACAACAAATCGTGAAATGCCAACACTGTGACCGAGTTGGCCATTTGAAAGATCACTGTTTTGATCTTCATCCATGTAAGCACTGTCATAAAACCAGTCATTCTTCACACAGATGCTTCAGAAACAAACGTCCTGCAAGAACAAAGATTCATCTAGGATGGATCGCTTCTTGGCAATGGGCATCAACAGCCAAGAAGATATTCCAAACACATGTCAGAACTTGTTCCAAAGTATTGAAAAGTCTTGTAGTTGAGTTTTCTCCATCATCTTACCTTGTATCTAACAGGGGGGAAATGATGGTCATCTACAAGCTTCAAAGCCACATCAAGCGAGCCTGAGCCACAACCTGCCACACCAGTTTCAGAGTTGTAGCCCGAGACAAAGATGCCCATGAACATGCCTTCATTAGGCAATCTGGGACACTTCCTCTAGCAGAAGTCTTTAGCTTCTTACCAGTTTTGGAAGAGTTCCAGGAAAAAAATTGAGAACACTTCCTCTAGCAGAATACTCCAGCTTCTTGCCAGTTTTGGAAGAGTTCCAGGAATTGCATTAAGCATTCCAGAGTTGTTGGTCATCCTTAAACTATCACAGGTTGAGACTTCCCTTTTCAGGTTGAAGTTTACCTTTTATGCAGGGTGAGACCTCCCTTTTATGGTTGAAGGTTTCCCTCTTTAATACAATAGGATCACTTCCTCTAGCAGAAAACTTCAGTTTCTTGCCAGTTTTGGAAGAGTTCCGGGAACTGCACTAAGCGTTCCAGTGTTGGTGGCCATCCTTAAACCACCGCCCTTTATACCAAAATTTCAGAGAGCACATTCAGCCTAGTGCTGCCATGCATTTTTGCACATTTTGTATTTCAGCTCTCTTTTTGGACTCATACATAACCCTTCGGATTAAGGGGGGGAATGTTGGACACCTAATCCTAAATGGGTTAGTGTGGAAGCTAAAGAGACAAAGCAGTCTAAGGGACCTTGGGATGTGAATCCCAACGGTCACCATATTGTACTATAAATGTACATCTATTGTTAATAAAAATGTAATGCAAGCTTTATCTTTCATATTTTCTCTCGTTCACCATGTGTGTTTAACAATTTCAAATAACGAATATAAAATCATACCATGCATAGCTCCCCCTGAGATCAATATACCTCCAAATTGAAGGTTGATCCTGTGGACCTAAATGTGGATGAGGCTTAAAGGAACTCATCAACTATTGCTGCAATAACTCATACTCATCAAGATATAAAAATTATTCCATATTCTCCCCCTGAGGTTATGCACCTATCATGAACATCTACAATTGATGAGCCCCATTATTGCAACAAGAATGTTGCAACTCCCGAGGCTATCAACTTTAATTATCAACTCGAGGTTCATACAAACTAAAGATGGGTCGCCATTGTATGTGCAATACACACCCCCCTCTTCCAATTCATACTCCCTTTAATGCAAATGAAAGAAGGCAATGAAGTAAATTCCAATGAACAAATATATAAGTAAGTTAGCAATCCTATGTTGCAAAAGGTAAATAACAATAAGAAAATCTATTCTACTCAGAAAGTAAATGGCATGAAGGAAATATATTCTCTTTGTGAAAATGTAAAGCATGATCAAAACTAAGAAAATATAATCTATCTTGCTAGAAAGGAAATGAAATTTAAAGGAGATTTATTCTATTTCGTAGGAAATGAAAGTCATAGAGTAATCTTGCAAAAAGTAAATCACACTTTGCATTAAGTAAATTGTAGAAAAGGAATCTAGACTAATTCACAGATATCAACATTCAAGAACTAAACGATATAAGAGATAAATGGTGGCCTAATCAAACCTTAGCTCAACCAAAGTGGCTTCAAAACATTCATATGATATAAATCTACTTCTACCATGAATTTGGAGTGAATCTAGGCAAGTCAAATCTCAAAAATGAATTGTTATAGGTCTGCTATAGGACTGCTACAGGAGTGACAAGATTGCTACAAGATTGAGATAACTTGTTGAATTCCCAATAAATCAGAGAAAAATTAGATGGGACAATTTTTTTTAATCAAGTAGGATTTCTTAGGACTGCATTCCAAGTGGAATCACTCATAAAATACCCCTGTTAACATGTGTTAAAAAATAGCATAAAATTACTAGTGTAAAATCGAGAAATTCAAGAATTGATGAGCTAGTTAACCTATCAAATGCCTAACCTAATCAAGTGAAAATTATATGGGCTAAATTTTGTTATTAAGTTGAATATTTTTAAGACTCAATACAAGTGTAATAAAATAAAATGAATCTCATTAACATGTTATAAAGAAGAATAGAAAATTAATACTATTTTTCTACAAGGGACTTCCAGAAATTCTAGATTTGTGAACTAGTAAACCAATCCAAGTAGTTCAATGATGAATATGAATTTTCAAAGATGTTCTAAGGATGCATGATGCTTTTGAATCTGTAAATAACCTCCATAACAACTCACTTCAATCATTTAACCAATATAACCTACAACAATGGAAGCATGAATAGTAAACGTAGAAATAAGAGATGCAAGTGAAAAAGACATTCAAAGAAACAAAAGAGACTATAAAAGAGGGATCTCAGGCTTCTAGGATGGGAAAGATCAAGGTTACTCACATTCCTATGAAGGAAACTAATCTTTAGAAGATAAAAATGACACCAAACTTCATTATTTGAATCAATCCAAGTACATCGCTACTAGAAATGAAAGTGGAGCTACTAAATAACAAGTTTTCTAAACAATAAGACTAAGAAATACATGCCTCTAGAGGAAAATTCGAATCGGTACTTATACAAAGTGATGAGGAAGCATTCTCCTTGAAATGAGGCATAGTTCTCCTCCAAAATCCCTCAAAAAGTGGAAATGGTTAAAAGAATTGTATTTTTGTGTGGTTTTAATAGGTAAAATTTTGAATTAAATTATGATATATATATAATATATATATACAATTTAATTCAAATTTTACCTATTAAAACATAAAAGAATACAATTCTTTTATTAAATATATATTTCATTTATTAAATAAAAAATAATTTAAAATATTTATTTATTTACGACCTATTATTTAATTTACTTAACTATATTCTCTTTAAACTTTAACGTTTCTGACCACTACTACTCAAGTGCTGAAATTTTCACTGTCATAATGGCTTTTTCTATTCAATTTCTCCAATTCAAATTAAAAGGCCCACCACTACTGCTCAAGTGCTGAAATTTTCACAGTCATAATGCCTTTTTCTATTCAATTTTTCCAATTCAAATTAAAATGCCCAACAATGCCGATTTAACCTAACTTAACCTATCTTCTAGTTGCTCTTTAGTGGCCACATATTTAAGTCTGAAAATATTGATTGCAACTTGTTCCCTCACGAAAAGGAACTTCATAGGAATATGCTTAGTCTTTGAATGCATGACTGGATTTTTGGAGATGTTGATGGAAATTGTGTTGTCACACATTATTGGAATGGGACCAGTAAGCTCTACTTGAACATCTTTCAAAGTTTGCTTCATCCATAGAATCTACATACAACAGGTAGCAATAGAAATATACTTTGCTTCAGCAGTCGATAAAGAAATGGAGGCTTGTTTCTTGCTCACCCACGCCACCAAGAATTTTCCCAGGAAGAAGGTTGCATCAGAGGTGGTTTTCCTGTCATTAATACTTCCATCCCAATCATTAGTGTAGGCCTTAAACTTGAATTATTTTCCCTTAGCATACCACAATCCATATTCTACTATTCCTTGAAGATATTAAAAATTCTTTTGACAACAACAACATGGATTTCACGAGGAAAAGCTTCAAATATTGGCACAATACCCACTACTTGCATTGTTTTTTAGGTCCCTACAAGACTAGTGTATTCCCTCATTCTTATTGTCAGTGTAGCCCCCATATTTTTATTGGTGTGCCCATGTTGTTGTTGAGAAAGGGCACAAGAAATTCTAGTTTAATTTGTCCTTGAAGAATTAAAATCAAATTCTATTCTCATAGCAACTTGTAAATAGTTAATTAAGTTAAATTAACTTAGAAATTTTGAGTTGGAAGTCTTTTTTGTATTCATGTATATTTTCTCCCTAAATTTTAGGGATCTAGTATGAGTTTAAATTGAGTTGGAAATTAGATCACTCAGTTTATTGAGTTAAGTTTTGTTAAATTAGTTCCAAAATGTTTGTGGAACTAATAGAGAGTTAACAATCATTTGGTGCACTAGTGCATCCACAAGTGTCCCTCTAGTTAACTGAAGATTCCCACGTCAGAAAATCATGTTGGTCAATTTTGAGAAAGACCCAGTTGAGACTAGAGTGTAGGGATAGTGTACTATCAGTTGTATTATTTACTAGAGTGTAAATATCATGCTTTGATCAGAGATTGATCCTATGTTTTGATTGTGGAGTTTTAGAAGCATGAATTCCCTTTAAATACGGGATATTGATCCTAGGAATTACGCTTGAGATTACGGGCTTGGAGAGTTGCAAAATTGACTAAGTGTTGGCCAAGAGCTTGCTTATGAGCTAAGAGAGTTGAGCATACTTGTGTTGAATTGTTCTAGTGAGGACAAGCTTTGTATCTTCACTCATATTTTGGATATATGGAATACAAATAGTGGGGTTTTGAGTAGTGGCTTTCCCCATATACATCTTGTGTTATGTGCCATTGATTTATCTTATTCTTGTTCATATTGTTTTTCATTGATCTATTGGCACCGGTTGGTTGAAAGTAGAAGTAGATTCTTGTCCTATGCTTTAGTACATTGCATGACCTTGTGAATATACAAGTTTTCTATAGTTGTACCCATATAGTTATTAGTGTGCCCTATAGAAACCCACTATTGTTATTGTTGTGCCCTTACATTATTATCGTTATTTCAATTTTGATTATATTGTGACCCCTTAGGCTCCTATATATAGAAAGGGGGTTTTGTCATTTGAATCGTCAAAGAATTGATCATTTATGTAATGTAAATGAGGTATCGTGTTGAAGAGGATAACTTTTAGTTCGTTGATCTAACTATTTGTGAGCTAGTGGTATAACATTTGGTATCAAAGCTTTGGATTCCTGGGTTTCGTTGCTTCAAACAAGTCATTGTGGCATTTGTGTTATTAATTTTTTTATACGATGCTTCTGAAGTTGAAATTGAAACCCCATGGAGCCAAAATCTCAATGAAACTTGTGCGTAAATTTTCAGATATTTTATCACTATATTTTTTGAGATATGATCCAAGGAAGTTATTGTTTTTGTAGGCTCCAAAATTCCATCTCAAACAGGTGACCTTGGGAAAATCATGATAACTTTCTCTCTAAGCATGGGATATAAATTTCATAAAACGTGACAAAAATAGGATGGGTTGCAGTTTGTTGGGTATCCTTTTCAAGGCTGAAGGTTGAAACAGTGACATGTGGCACTCCACACAAGTTCTCTCTACTAAACCAATCTATAATATGGTAGTCGTGGGAGATCAGTCACAAATATTTTTTGAAGAATCCAATCTTGATTAGACTTATGGGGTTGGAAAGAGGACTCAAAGGGATACCATAGGATGAAATTTTAGACCTAGGAGATCTGAAATTACATAAATACAACATATTCATATCGAGCTCCTACAAAGAGAAGAAAAAGGCATGTATTTTTTTTAATTGCATATCTTTTGTTTGAAAAATCAGTTTGAAGTGATTCAAAAGGCATGGTGCAACATATATATCATTTTTTTATTTAAAAATTACTCAAAGAAAGAAAATGGAAACACCTAGTAAGCAACTAGAAATCTCTACTATGGCGCATGAAGAATAAGAAGAAATGCATCATCATTTATCAAAATTACGAGACCAAGTGCAACAAATTTCACTGTCACAAAGAGTAACCAATTAAAATGAAATGGTAGCTTAGATGGATGGTTTGAGGAAAATATTAAAATCAGACATGGATGGTTTGAAGGATGGCATGAAAGCTAATATGAATTGTATAGAAGCAAAAAATGAAAGGCAACATGGAAGAGTTGAAGAATAGTTTAAAAGTAGACAAGGAAGGTTTGAAGGAATATTTGACAAAGTTGCTACAACAAATGCTTCCTAATGGTGAGAAGTTATTATATGAAACTTGTGATGAGAACAAAATAAATGTAATCATGATTTCATAGACTCTAGCATTGGAATGAAGACCCACCATATTCTAAAGTTTGATATGAGAAAGATTGATGGCAAGGATCTAGTAACATGGATGCTACAAATGGAGTAATATTTTGATCATCATAATGTGCAAGACACAAAAAAGGTACACATTGCAACTTTATGTTAAGAACCCAATAAGTTTCTATGGTATCGATGGATTTGTTCTCATAAACCAATTTTCACTTGGTCAATTTTAATGGAGGAAATGATAGCAAATTATGAGGATACAAAGAGCAAAACCTTCTTTAGCCAATTGTTAAATCTCAAACAAAACGGGGTGGAGCACCTTGAGGACTTCCAAAAATTGAATATAAGGGTAAATGATATTCCAGAGGAGCATAGGATTGATGCGTTCATAGGGACTTTAAAGGATAATATCAACCATGAGGTTCTCCTTTGGGAACTTGATTCATTGGATAAATAATTCATGGTGGAAAGAAAAACTGAAAGAAAAATTATGGAAACAAGGAAGCCTACCATTCACAACTATAAATATGGAATTTTTTTTCTCCTATCCTTCCACAACCTACAAGGTTGACACCACAACAATTGGAAGAAAAAAGAGAAAAAGGGCTTTACTACATTCTGGATAGAAAATACACTAAAGGTCATAAGTGTGATAAGAAGAAATTATTTTACATAGATTGTGAACAGGAGGAAGAAAAGGAACAAGAGATGTCAAAAGAAGAGGATATACACCAGGAACCAACCCCAGAGAAAGGAAAAATGAATCTGACCATATCTTGTAATGCATTGGTAGGAATTAACTCCTGAAACTCTCAAGATAGAAGGACATATCAAGAAGAAAAAGGTAATAGTGCTGATTGATTCAGGTAGTGCCCATAATTTTATTCATTGTAAGATAGCCAAGGAATTTAATTTCTTCCTATATTGAGCACTAGAGTGTCAAGTGATAGTTGCAAATAGAGGAACCATAAACTGCTCTGGAATGTTCCATAATATCAAGTTATCCATGGGAGAATATGTATTGAATAGTGCAATGCTTTCCATTCAATCGGAGGTGTTGATGTTGTACTAGGAGTCCGATTCTTTCCATTCAATCGGAGGTGTTGATGTTGTACTAGGAGTCCAATGGTTACAATCTTTGGGAACGATTGCTTTTAATTTTGAAGAATGTTTCTTGAAATTTTTTGAGAAGGAAAGGAAGTTGAATTAAGGGGTATCGCAGGGAAAATGAGAAGTATAATCAACTCTAATGGAATTACAACACTTCTAAAAAAATAACAAAGGGGCGTAATTGCACAATTATGTTCACTAGCGGTTCCCACATCGAAATTATCTATTTCTCCATGTCTCCAAAAGTCTTGGACAATCATTCCAAGGTATTTGAGACTCCAAAAGGCCTCCCACCTATTTATGATCTTGATCATCGTATTCATTTGATTCTAGAAAGTGTTCCTCCAAACATGAGGCCTTACAGATATCCATATGCCCAAAAGAGTGAAATTGAACATATGGTTGGATAAATGTTAGAGGCTAGTACAATTAAACTTAGTCAAAGCTCTTTCTTTGATCGAGTAGTATTGGTGCACAAGAAGGATGGATCATGGTGCATGTGTCTAGATTATGGGGGCTCAACAAGCTCACTATTTAAGATAAATTTCCCATTCCTGTCACTGATGAATTATTGGATGAATTACATGGAGAAATTTATTTCACCAAGTTGGATCTTCATTCGGGATATCATCAGAAAATGAAGATTGAAGACATTTCAAAAACAACATTTAGAACTCATGAGGTTCATTATGAATTTTTTGTAATGCCTTTTGGCCTTACCAATGCACCTTCTACATTTCAAGGTTTGATGAATTTAATATTCAAACCCTTCCTTTGAAAATTTGTGTTAGTATTTTTTTATGATATAGTAATCTACAACAAGTCTTGGAAGGATCATGTTCAACATGTTGACATGGTGTTGAAAAACCTGCAAATGTTTATTTGCAGTAGAGGAGGTGGAATATTTTGGTCATATTGTATCTCATGAAGGTGTTAAGGTAGACCCTAGAAAAATTAAATCCATTAAGGAATGGAAAATCGACACATCCATAAAGCATCTGCAAGGATTTCTAGGGCTAATATGGTATTATCACAATTTTGTTAAGAACTATGGGAGAATAGTAGAACCTCTAACAACATTACTGAATAAAGATGTATTTTCTTTGAATCCAGAAACAATGAAGGCCTTTGAACATCTTAAAGAGGCAATGTGCCAAGCACCGGTCTTAGCTACGCCAGTCTTCTCAAAAAACTTTATTATGGAATGTGATGCCTTAAGAAATGGAACTCGTGTTATTTTAATGCAAGAAGGTAGACCCATTTCTTTTGAAATTTGTCCAATCAAAGAAAACTATTTACACAAAGCTATTTATGAGAAGGAAATGTTGGTAATACTAAATGCACTTAAGAAATGGTGACCTTACCTAATGGGAATGTACTTCAAGGTTAAAAAATATCATAACAATCTTAAATACTTTTTAGAACAAAGATTATCATCAGAAGAAAATAAAAAATGGGTGACAAAGATGTTGGGTTATGACTTTGAAGTCATCTACAAAAAAAGAAAGCAAAATTTTGTTGCGCGTGCACTCCGAAGAAAGGATGAGGATCTAGAAGAATTTCTTTGCACTATTTCTATTATATAGCCAGGTTGGATAACCGAAGTAAGGGATGAATGGAAGAATGACAAACATGTGTGGGCACTCATTCAAAATTTGCAGTGAGATCCCAGTACATATGATACATTTAACTAGAAAAATGATTCATTATGGTACAAATATCGCTTATACCTTTGTAACAATTCCCAACTCAAACAAAATAATCTTCTGGAATTGCACACTTCTCCCTTAGGAGGGCACTCAGAATTTTTAAAAAATTAACGCAGGGTTAAGAAGGAGCTTTTTTGTGATGGCCTTAAATATGATATCCAAATTTTTGTGGAAGAATGTTTGGTTTTCCAACAAAATAAATTTGAGACAATTAAGACCTCGAGTTTGTTACAACCTTTATCCATTCCAAGTCAACGTTGGGAGGAGGTTTCAATGGATCTTATCACAGGTTTACCTAAGTCCAAAGGAAAGAGTGTCATCATAGTGGTAGTTGATAGAATTACCAAGTATGCACACCTTCGTGAATTACCTCATCCATTTAAATCCAGTACAGTTGCTACTGCATTTATGGAAACAATTCAAAAGCTACATGGAAACCCAAATATTATTGTAAGCGACAGAGATCCCATTTTCACTAGATTTTTTTGGACGAACTTATTTTCTTGTCTGGGTAATCAATTAGCTCATATCTCATCTTATCATCCTCAATTTGATGGGAAAACTAAGATAGTGAACAAACGTTTGGAAGGATATCTTCATTGCTTTGTATCTGATAAACAGACTGTTAGGTCCCTATAATACTAGTGATGCCCCCATTAATATCGTAGTTGTATCCCTTATTAATATTGTTGTGCCCCTATTGTCCCCATATTGTTATTAATGTGCCCCATAGAATCCCTCTATTGTTATTTTTTTGCTTTTATATTATTATTGTTAGGTTGGCTTGGTTATATTGGGACCCCTTAGACTCCTATATATAGAGAGGAGGTTTTGTCATTTGAATCATCCAAGAATTGTTCATTTATGTAATGTAAAGGAGGTTATCCCCTCGAAGAGGCTGAATTCTAAGGTGTTGATCTATCTTTTCTATGTTTTTGTGAGCTAGTTTCGTAACATTTGGTATCAGAGGGGATTCTAGGGTTTCATTGCTCCAAATAGGTCATCGTGGCATTTTCGCTATATCTTTTTTTTTCTATGACGTTTCAGAAGCCAAAAAAATTTGTTTGGGACGAAATCGCACTAAACCTCGGGTTTGAATTTCAGAGCTTTTCGCGCTATATTTGCGGAGATATGATCGAAGGAATTTGGTCATTTCGTAGACTCCTGAATTACATTCCAAATAGGTGACCTAGGGAAAATTGTCATAAATTTCTCTTTAAGCATCGAATTGAAATTTTGTAAGAAAGTACAGAAAGAGGAAGAACTTCAGTTTCTTATATATATTTTTTAGATCCAAAGGTCAAAACAGTGACACGTAGCACTTCATACAAGTTCGCTCTTCTGGAAAGGTCTATAATCAGGTCATCTTGGGAGATTGTGCATAACTCTTCCTTGGATAATCCAATTTGGATCAGATTGGTGGCATTGGAAAGATGACGTAGAGGGCTACTACAGGTGGCAATTTCAAAATTAATGATCTGAAATTAAAGAGATACATCAGATTCAATATAAAGCTCCTACAAAGTAAAAAAATAGGTGTGCAGTTATTTTTTAAATCTTTGCATAAGCTTGGTTTGAAAAATTAGTTTAAAGGAATTCAAAGGGCATAGTAAAGCATTATTTCTGGTAATTGATGCCCTAAGGATAGAAAATGAAAACACCTAGTAAGCAACCTGAAAGCTCTAGCATGATTCATGAATAAGAGGAAGAAATGCAACATGATATACTAAAATTATGAGACCAAGTGCAACAAGTGTCACTTGCACAAAAAGTAACATAATCTAAGATGGATGGTTTAAAGAAAGGCATGGAAGCTAAGATGAATGTCATGGACACTAAAATGGATGGCATGGATGATAAGATGGAAGAATTAAAGATAAATATGAATAAGTTGCTACAAGAAATGGTCACTAATGGTGAAAGTGTAGTAAAGGAAACTCATGAGGAGAACAAAATAAATGTTAATCATGATTCCATAGACTCTAATGTTGGATCGAAGACCCACCATATTCCAAAAATCAATATGAGGAAGTTTGATGGCAAGGATACCACAACATGGATATTGAAAATGGAGCAATTTTTCAATCTCAATAATGTGCAAAACACACAAAAGGTACATATTGCAACTTTATATTTTGAACCAAATCAGTTTGTATGGTATCAATGGCTTTGCTCTCATAAACAAATTATCACTTGGGTAGTTTTTACAAAAGAATTGATAGCACATTATGAGGATACAAAAAGCAACACTTTTTTTAGCCAATTGATAAGTCTCAAACAAAAGGATTCAATAATGGAGCACATTGAGGAGTTCCAAAAATTGAACATAAGGGTAAAAAATATTCCAGAGGGGAATAGGATCGATGTGCTCATAACGACTTTAAAGGATAATATCCAACATGATGTTCGCCTTTGGGAACCTGATTCATTAGAGAAGGCATTCAGGTTAGTAGGGGTGATTTTAGGGGCGAATGTTCGCCCTTTGGCGAAATTAAGGGGTTTTAAATTTTTAGTCGGCGAATATTTTCTATCATAGTACATTTTTACAAATCACCTCAAATAGCCCGCCTTATTTTAAGGGAGAGGGTAAAAAAGGTAAATTTAGCCCTTGAAATAAGGAGTTACAACCTTCCATTCGCCCATTTTCAAGAATAGGTT
>APFE030634069.1:43111-66844 GCA_000404065.3 Pinus taeda | reverse complement strand
GGAATTACCACTCCTCAAACCATCAAGATAGAAGGACAAATCAAGAAAAGAAAGGTAATAGTGTTGATTGATTCAGGAAGTACCCACAATTTTATTCATTGTAAGATAGCAAAAGAATTGAATTGCTTCCTATATCCAACACCAGACTGTCAAGTAATGGTTTAAAATGGAGAAACGATAAATTTCCTTGCAAAGTGCCATAATATCAAGCTATCCATGGGAGAATATGTATTGAAAAGCCCAATGCTTTCCATTCCAATGGGAGGTGTTGATGTTGTACTAGGAGTCTAATGGCTACAATCCTTGGGTACAATAACTTTTAACTTTCAAGAACTTTTCAGGAAATTTTATGCGAAAGGAAAGGAAGTTGAATTAAGGGGTATTGTAGGGAAACTAGGAAAGATAATAAGCTCTGACAGCATGAAAAAGCTTCTAAAAAAGGAACAACGAGGTGTATTTGCATAATTATGTTCACTAGATGTTTCCACATCGAAATCATCTATTTCTCTAGATCTCCAAAAAGTCTTGGATAATCATTCCAAGGTATTTGAGACTCTCAAAGGTCTCCCACCTATTTGTGATCATGATCGTGCTATTCATTTGATTCCAGGAACTGTTCCTCCAAACATTAGGCCGTACAGATATCCCTATGCCCAAAAGAGCAAAATTGAATGTATGGTTGCATAAATTCTTGAGGCTGGTATAATTCAACCTAGCCAAAGTTCTTTCTTTGCTCTAGTAGTATTCATGCACAAGAAGGATGGATCATGGTGCATGTGTCCAGATTATAGGGAGCTCAACAAGCTCACTATTAAAGATAAGTTTCCCATTCCTGTCATTGATGAATTATTGGATGAATTGCATGGATCAATTTACTTCACCAAGTTAGATCTTCGTTCAGGATATCATCAAATCAGAATGAAGATTGAAAACATTCCAAAACAACATTTAGAACTCATGAGGGTCACTATGAGTTTTTGATCATGCCTTTTGGCCTTACCAATGCACCTTCTACATTTCAAGCTTTGATGAATTCCATTTTCAAAACCTTCCTTAGAAAATTTGTGTTAGTATTTTTTGATGATATACTAATCTACAACAGGTCTCGGAAGGATCATGTTGAACATGTTGACAGGGTGCTACAACTATTGGAGGAGAAACAATTATCTACAAAAGGATCCAAATGTTTCTTTGGAGTACAAGAGGTGGAATATTTGGGTCATATTGTATCTCATGAAGGAGTTAAGGTAGACCCTAGAAAAATTAAAGCCATTAAGGAATGGGAAATCCCCACATCCATAAAGCATTTGCAAGGATTTCTTGGGTTGACAGGGTATTTTCACAAGTTTGTTAAGAAATATGGGAAAGTAGCAGCACCTCTAACAACATTGTTGAAGAAAGATGCATTTTCATGGACTCCAGAAGCAACAAAGGCCTTCGAATATCTTAAGCAGGAAATGTGCCAAGCACCGATCTTAGCTACACCACACTTCACAAAAAATTTTATTGTGGAATGTGATGCTTTCGGAAATGGAATTGGTGTTGTTTTAATCCAAGATGAAAAACCCATTTCTTTCAAAAGTCGTCCAATCAAGGGAAAGTATTTACACAAAGCTATTTATGAGAAGGAAATGTTGGCAATACTACATGCACTTAGGACATGGCGACCCTACCTAAGGGGAAGACACTTCAAGGTAAAAATGGATCATGATAGCCTTAAATACTTTTTAGAACAAAGATTATCCTATGAAGAACAACAAAAATGGGTCACAAAGATGTTGGGTTATAACTTTGAAATCATATACAAAAATTGGAAGAAAAATGTTGTGGCAGATGCACTCTCAAGAAAGGATGAGGATGTGGAAGCATTGTTGTGTGTCATTTCTATTATCCAGTGAGATTGGATAAACGAAGCAAGGGACGAATGAAAGAATGACGAAGAAGTATGGAACTTATTCGAAAGTTACAACAAGATTCCAGTACATTTGATACATTTAGCTAGAAAAATGATTTGCTATGGTACAAAGATCGCTTATACCTCAGTAAGAATTCCCAAATCAAACAAAATATTCTTATGGAATTGTACGCTTTTCCCTTAGGAGGGCACTCAGGATTTTTAAAAGCTTACCACAAGGTTAAGAAGGATTTTTTTTGGGAGGGCCTTAAATCGGATATTAAAAAGTTTGTGGCGGAATGTTTGGTATCCCAACAAAATAAAGTTGAAACAATTAAGACACCAGGTCTATTAAAACCTTTAGCCATTCCAAGCCAACGTTGGGAGGAGGTTTCAATGGATTTTATCACAGGTTTACCCAAGTCTGAGGGAAAGAATGTCATCATGGTGGTAGTTGACAGACTTACCAAGTATGCACACTTTTGTGCATATAACATCATTTAAAGCCAGTACAATTTCTGCCGCATTTTAAGGAAACAATTCAAAAGCTACATGAACCCAAAGATTATTGTAAGTGACAGAGATCCATTTTAACAGGAAATTTTGACATAATTATTTTCCTTGTCTTGGTACTCAGTAGCTCATAACTCATCTTATCATCCTCAATTGAGGGGGAAATAGAGATAGTAAACAAATTTTTGGAAGGATATCTTCATTGCTTTGTATCTAATAAACAGACACAATGGGTCAAATGGTTGCCTCTGGCTGAATGGTGGTATAACACTTCCTTCCATACTGCAACAAAAAAGACCCCATTTATGGCACTTTATGGATATCAACCACCATCCATCACATCATATTTAAGAGAAAATTTTAAGGTTCAAGCAATGGAACATCGCATCAAGCAACAACAATAGTTCTCCAACTCTTAAAGGATAACCTCGTGTTGGCATAGAATATAATGAAACAACAGGCAGATCAACATCGCAGTGAAATAAGTTTTGATGTAGGTGATTGGGTATTCCTACGGCTACAACCATATAAACAAATGTCCCTCAAGCAAGCTAAGAAGGATAACAAATTGTCACCAAAGTATTATGGTCCCTTCAAGGTGTTCCAAAAGATTGGTACTATGGCATACAAATTGGAGCTTCCTGCAACTTCTGGATTGCACCTAGTTTTCCATGTTTCATGTTTAAAGAAGGTTATAGGTGAAAATCTCCCAGTTCAAACAATATTGCTAGAACATAATGACGAAGGAAAAATTATATTGGAACTGGAAGTATTCATAGAAACATGAACTCGACAACTGTGAAATCGATCCATTTCAGAGTATCTCATCAAGTGGAAGCACTTATCCGCTGAAGATTCCACATGAGAATATGAGAATTTTATACAAAAGCATCCAAAACTACTCAAGCATTGAGGAAAACGCTTTTTTGAAGGAGAGGGGCATGTTAGGTCCCTATAATACGAGTGACGCCCCCATTAATATTGTAGTTGTATCCCCTATTAATATTGTTGTGCCCCTATTGTCCCCATATTGTTATTACTGTGCCCCATAAAATCCCCCTATTTTTATTTTTGTGCCTTTACATTATTATTGTTAGGTCAGCTTGGTTATATTGGGACCCCTTAGAGTCCTATATGTAGAAAGAAGGTTTTTTCATTTGAATCATCCAAGAATTGTTCATTTATGTAATGTAAAGGAGGTTGCCCCCTCAAAGAGGCTAAATTCTAAGTCATTGATCTATATTTTCTATCTTTTTGTAAGATGGTTTCATAGCATAGACACAATGGGTCAAGTGGTTACCTTTGGCTGAATGGTTGTATAACACTTCCTTCCATATTGCAGCAAAAATGACCCCATTTATGACACTTTATGGATATCATCCACCATCTATCACTTCATATTTAAGATAAAATTCTAAGGTTCAAGTAGTGGAAGATCACATTGAGCAGAAACAACAAGTTCTCGAACTCTTAAAAGATAACCTCACTTTGGCATAGAATAGAATGAAACAATAGGAAGATTAACATCGTAGCGAAAGAAGTTTTAATGTATGCAACTAATTATTTCTAAGGCCACAACCATACAAACAAATATCCCTTAGGCAAGCTAAGAAGGATAATTGGAGCTTCCTGCATCTTCCCAAGTGCACCTAATTGTACATGTTTCATGCTTAAAGAAGGTTATAGGTGACAAGCTCTCAGTTTAAACAATATTGCTAGAACTTGACAAGGAAGGAAAAATAATATTGGAACCTAAATCAGTCACAGAAACAAGAACTCGACAACTACAAAATCAATCAATTTCAAAGTATTTCATCAAGTGGAAGAACTTACCTGCTAAATATTCCACATGGGAGGATGAGAATCTTATACAGAAGCATCTAGAACTATTCAAGCATTGAGGACAATGCTTTTTTGAAGGAGAAGGTCATGTTAGGTCCCTATAATACTAGTGTATTCCCTCATTGTTATTGTTAGGATAGCCCCCTTATTATTATTTTTGTGCCCATGTTGTCCCTATATTGTTATTAGTGTTCCTTATAGAAGCCCACTATTGTTATTGTTGTGTCCTTGCATTGTTATTGTTATGCCGGCTCTGATTATATTGTGACCGCTTAGACTCCTATATATAGAAAGGTGTTTTTCTCATTTGAACCATTGACGAATTGATCATTTATGTAATGTAAAGGAGGTTCCCCCCTTGAAGAGGATAATTTTTAAGGCATTGATCTATATATTTGTGAGTTTGTTCCATAACATGATTTATGGCCTTGAAGTTGTAAGATACAACAAGATTCCTAACATTGATCTGGTATGTAGTCTGGTTTACCAGTAGTGTCACATCTTATTTGTACAACTTGCAGCCTGTTGTCATAGGTATGCTTACTAGCTTGAAATCTTCCAGCCCAAATTTCTTCAGAGTTTCCTCGAGATATTTGGATTGGTATATAAACACTCCTTATGGAGACAGACATTTTGCAAACCCAAGAAAAGGACAACTCTCCAATTATGGACATTTTGAATTATTTTTGGATACATTTTGTAAATTGATGCCCTAATTTCTCCATGTCATTGCCAAATATTATATCATCCACATACCAGATACTATTAGTAGATGGTCACCTTTAGAATTTCATTTCAGTTATTTTCAATCTTTCCTTTTGTAAAACCTTGTTGTTGAAGGTATTTATCTAGCTTTTAGTACCAAGCTCTTGGGCCCTATTTCAGTCCATACAAAGCCTTCTTTAATTTTCATATAAAACCTTCATATGTGGTGAGTATAAATCCTTATGGCTTCTCAATGTAAACTTCTTCATCTAAATCTGCATTGGGAACTGCAGACTTCACATCCATATGATATACCTTGATATTTTTATGGGTGGCAAGTGAAAGAAAGATACTAATAGCTTTCATTCATGCTACTGGTGCAAAGGTTTCTTCGAAAAATACCCCTTCTATTTGGGCATACCCTTTACAGACCAATTGAGCTTTGTTCTTGATTACTTGACCTTACTCATTCAATTTATTTTTGAAAACCCATTTGGTTGCAATAAAATTTTTCTCTCTAGGCCTTGGAACATGCTCCTGGGTGTCATTATTTTCAATATAATCAAGTTCTTCTTTCATAGATTTCACCCAGATCAAGTCAGACTTGCATAACGTGTATTGCCAACAAGTTTTCTCCTAGTTTGGACACCATGTCTTTGATCTCCAAGTATGAAACTCTCAAGATTTTATTTCTATACATACCTGGAAGGTGTCTTTGGCCTTGGAGCTATGCCTTCTTCCTCACCTTAACTATATGAATATGTTTCTTCCAGATCTGTGGACCTCAAATATGAGCTTTCTTCATGTTGTGGATCTCACAGTCTTTATATTAAAGGTCACATCATAGCCATTATCACACATTTGTCTAACACTAAGCATATTGTGTTTGATCCCTTCTACATATAACACATTTTGTAGTTTCATTTTCTAATCAAGATTGACTATGCCTTTACCCTTGATTCTTGCTAGAGCATTGTTTCCAAAGGTGACATTATTTCCTCTATCCTTTTCTTTTAGTGACATAAAATTGCTTTTGTCCCAAATCATATTTTTGCAACAATGACTATCCACATACCATTTGTTCTCTTGATTATGAGTTGATAAAGCAAGTCCAAACTACATGCTCCTTTTAGCCTTTCGCTTTTAGCTCCCCTTATCCTGTTGGATAGCCGACTGTCTAACATTTTGGAACCTAGACTGATATTCAAAAAATCTTATACGCTCACTTGCTTTGTGCCCAAAATTATTGCATTTAAAGAATTCTAATTTTCTTAACAAGGGAGAGAAGACAATTTGATATTTGAGAGAAGATTTTTGAAGTCTATAACTTTGATAATTTTTATATCTAGGATTTTCATTTCTTTCAACTTTGATCATTCTATAATCAACAAATTTATGTCTAAAGATATGAAATTTATAATAATGACCATAAAATAAATAGGCATGCATGGGATTTTATATGAAAGTACCTTGGTTGTCTACTTGATTGATTCATCTTCCATTGATCGTCTCCTATATTCCCTGATGCTCTTTTATCTTCCTTGATTCTTCCTTGAAGTTTCTTCACATATCGCTATGGTTCTTTGAATCCAGTGGACCTGAAGTTGGTCTTTTCCATAGTTTTCTTGTGCTTTCTAAAAAAATTTCATTTAAAGCCTTCTCAGTCTTTATTCCCTCGAGATCAGTTATTAAATAAACAACCTTTGCTTCAAGTATTTGACAGTTCTCTTACCATTCCTGGATCAAATCTTAAAGAACCTCTTCCTTTCGTTTAGCCTCTTCTAGTTCAACTTTCAAAGACATAATATCATCTTTTCATGTCTATGAGATCGTCTCCCTTTTTAACTTGAGAAGCTACTGTTTAAAATTCTTGTTTTCCTCTTCTAGTCTCTCACAAGTTCCTTGTTTTTCTTCTAGTAGAAGGACTAAACTATCTATTGAGTGATTTAATTGAAAGTTAAATCCCTGTCATTAATTGTCAGCCTAGGGTTCATGAACTGATGAGGTATACCTGTACTATATGTACTAGGTGGTTATTTATCAGAATAGATTATTCTAATGCAATTAAGACTAATTACAAAATGAATTAAATGAACCTAATCCAAAGTAAACCAAACCAAACATAAAGAAATTGAAATCACACTTGCAAAATTGAAATCACGCAACGCTTGCATAAATGAAAGTCACACCACACTTGCATAATTAAAATCACACTTGATGAATTGAAATCACACCACACTTGCATAAATGAAATCACACTTACTGAATTGAAATCACACTTACACCTGCTAAAATGAAATCACACTTGCTAAAAGGAAAAGCACACCTGCATAAAATGAAAACACACTTGCTAAAAATAGATGATATCATAGCTATACTATGTTACCAATATGTACAAAGATTTGCAAACTGTGGTTGATGGGGGTCCTCCATTTCTCAGCAAGCACACTAAAAGATTATCACATCTTGGAGATCAAAGTGGCAATATGTATTTCATAAAATGAGTTATAAGATATTACAAGAATTCTCTATAATCACTTCACAAATCACATCTTGGATGGAACTTGGAACCTCCAACTAGCAACTAACACTAACACTAACAAATCTACAACTAATACCTAACAACCAATACCTAACAATCATTTGTATGAAGGGTGCATTCCTATTTATAAAAAAATGGACGATAACTATTCAATAAATATAGATCCTTAGTTCTCTTCTAAATCTACATTTATCTCTTGTGGTTACAATGAATCTCCTAAAAATATAAGATACAAATCCTCTCAAAATTCTCTCATCCATGATTCTTTCCCTTGAACGTGCATAGTTAATGATTGACATATTCTACAATTATTCAACAAATCTTCATGAGTTGGAATTTGAACTTCGAATTTTTGGTTGGGTAGCCAAATAAGACCCTTGTATAATCTCCAAGTAGGCCTACAATATCACAAAAATCATAACAATTTTAGATATATATATGAAAACATGTTAATTTCCTAATATTTAATCACAGACTCTTAAATACTTAAAATCAATGACCTGGAGAATAATAATGATAAACCCATGAGATTATGAAAATGGTTACTTAAGGTAGGGTTATGGGGCTATAGAGTTACAGAATGAGGGTAAAATGATGGAAATGAAAGTTGAAGTGGGTGACATTTTGGAGGCCCAACATACTCCGACTCTAAAGATGTTGCATGTCCTCATGCAAGTATTGCATTGATTCTCTTAATCATAAGTTGATCTTGTTGAAATGTTTTTCTTATATATGACCTTTGGCTTTGTATTGATTCTCTTTTAACTTTCCATAATCATATCATTTGACAATTTTATTCTTTTTTCAAAGTGTACTTTGAAAGATATTTGATTGCAACATATATACTTCTTATGGTTGGTTCTCGTGTGACAACCAAAATTTTATGAGTATTGGTTCTTGTGTAACAATACTTTTGTTATTTTTGTTGCATAAAAAGACTTGAAAACATTGAGAATTACTATTTAAGTTCCATAGTGACTACCCGTCATTTAATATGCTCATCAATAAAACATATAAACATTTTGAATCAAAATGTAATAATGTTTGATTGGGAAAAATATGTTGGTTAGGATGAAATTAAATGTGACAAGTGGCATTGAATGTGAATATGAATTGATATCCCTTCCCCCCGACTAAAGGTGCTTTCATTTTTTTGGAAAATGAGAAAGGGAATATAAATGAAGTGAGGTCTTTATTAGTCCCCACTCAGTGGAATAATTCTTATCTATCTGAATATATGTGTCGATGTTGAACATAGAAATATATTTTTGGATTACTAACCATTAATGAATTCCATTAACCAACAAGAAACTATGCACCATTCATGTCAACGAGAGTCAAGATGCCTAAGTACATCTTACTAGGTACGAATAGATGTGTCATAGTTGAGTCACCTAGAAGATCCAACAAACAGGGGACATTGATGTATTCCCACTATTTATTGGAAAGAGAGCTTGCCATTAAGGCATGAAAGCCTCAAGGTACTTGAAATATCTCTAGCCTTGATCCCAGATGATGTGTCGAAGTTGATGGGTCAAGACTTATTAGAAGGGAGGCCTTAACGAATCTTCCATCATCTAACGTGAGTATAAAATAATAATTTGAAGGACTATAAATGAAATATTTTCATTGAAGAAAGACTTAGTTGACAGGAAGGAAAAGGAAAATGGGTTGACTTAGCTTTGTAAGGGAGTTGAATGACTTTATTTTTGGGTTAAGGGTGAGTGAAAATGAGGCAGGAAAATTTGAAGATTACAAAGGGAAATGAGTTTGTGATAGTAGGGAGATGGACAGTTATGGATCAAATGTGGGCTTATAATGAGTAGAAATGTTAAATTTGGTATATCTTTAGTAGGAATGGTGTAATGGATTTGATTTCACATGGAATGATCATGCTCTTCTAAAAGAAACTAGGTCTTTAAAAGGCACTCATGCATATAGTGATCTTCTTTCATCTTCCTGGAACTTACAAAAAATTAGCAATTTCTACAATAAAATGAAAGAATATCGAGAAAGAGAGATGATTAGTCTCTCTTCACGTGATATATACACAAAAAAAACTCAGAAAGCATACTAATAAACAAATTCAAGGATGAAATATTAAATGCACTTTTACTTGGTTGGAAAGAAGTATCATGGATCACCTATTATTGTTTTGTTGGTGACTTCTTCATTGTGTTTCTAACCAATTTTGAGCTTGAGACCACTTATCCATACACTTAATCCTTCATCAATAGACCATAAACCAAATTTTCATAAGCTTCTAAATTGTGTCGATTTTGCAGCTACAAAAAATATGGATCATTGCACTGCCTTGTCACTTTTACAGCTTGCAATTAGACTCATATGGTGTTTTGTAAATTATCACAGTTGGATTTTTAATATTTGTAGTTTTTTATGATTTTGAAGCCTATAATTGTGTTTGTCCTTTTTCTCTAGCGCTCAACCATTTTCCATGATCTCATGGATCAAGAAAATGCTCAAAATTAAAAATGATTGAATCAGCTTGAAACCAAGTCCAAAGTGCAGATCTCGTTTCTCTAAATCCAATGCAATTCGTTTCACTGAAATTTGACTTTGGATGATCCCGAAATCATGTTTTGTTCATTTTGGGAAATAGCTAAAAAAAAAATTGGGTTGCAGGAATGCCCAATCAGCAATCCATACGCTAACTGGGTCATGACTTGGCACACTAATTGTACCTTCATTAGCCAATGAGTTGTTGACAATTAGCACTATTTGATTCATTGACACATGGCTATCTTTTATTGGCTATGGTTTTTTTGTGGAGGGCCAACAAGGGACTGCCACATGGGCCAACCAATGGTTGCCACATGGCCTCCTCATTGTGGACTAAATTTTTCATGTGAGTCCAAACAACCTCCACAGGAATCGAACTCGAGGCCTCCTATAAACCAACAAAGTGCCTCTACCAATCCGCCTACCATATTTTTCTTTTTTAATATAGTTTTGAATGTATATTTAAGTTTCATGGCCATGACATTTGGGAAAGGGGGTCAGGCTAAGCCATAGCCCCTAGCCCTCTATCAGCACAGAACCATAGGCGAGGGCCAAGGGCTAGGTCTTAGCCCGTCCCTCGGTCATAGTCCCGTGCAAAAAGAAGTAAGGTGCCAATGCATAAATGAAAGGGGGCTATCCCCAAGGCACATGGTGCCATATGACCACGGGTGTGGCAGAGGAATGGTTCCAAAATCTATTGGCCCTTGACACAAGATCTTAGGGATCCAACATTGTCGTATTGTTGCACGTGACCATAATATTCATAACTAGGGCTTAATGGTGATTTTATCCATCTTAATTCGAATACCTATTGAGAATGTAGCCCAGGTTTTCATGCAAAGTTTGCGTTTCGGGTGCGTAGGCCAGGTTTAGGTCGAATTGTAGAATTATTAACAACAAAATTGGGGACAAAATTGAAACCGTGATATTTTAATCAATTTTTGGCCAAATGAGGTGCAAAAGGAGTCAACACAAGGGTTTTTGACAATGCTAGATTCATTGGAGACATTATTTTTGTTGTTTTAGCTTTATAAAAGCCTATAATTACACTTTTGAGTATGAATTTAGATCTCTTATCCAATTTTTATTGCAAAATTTTAAAACTAACTTTATTCAATTTTCTTTTCTAATATTCCAGGTCGCAGAGAGCGCAAGAAGAGAGCATACTAAGAAATATTGAAACTCTTTATTCATTTGGAATGTGAAATTTAAAAGACAAAATGAAAGGATTTAATCTCTAACTTCAAATTGTGGCTCTCAATACTCTCTTTGTTCTCCTCCTTATCAAATATCCTTTCTCTTTCTACATCTTCTTGCAAATGATTAGTGAGTTGGGTGGCTCTTATTGCACCATCAATCAATAAAATTGCAAATAAAATGAAATCCGACTTAAAAACATAAAAAAAAACATACACACACACATCACCAAACTTGGTTTTTATTCATTGATTCTATCTTACTGTACTCTACTAGAAATAGAAAAGTTGTTTCAAGTATATGCATATTTCCAGTGTAACCATGTGCGTAACAAGAGTAAAAATATATTCATGTTTAGTTTTGAAAAATATGCATTAAAATACATCAAATCATGAAAGACCAGTTGTTTTGATAATAAAATTAAGAAGGGAGAATGGAAGAGTGATGTGACTTGAGGCTTGATTGGAACCATATTTGAATACAACTATGAAATTCTTGATTCCTTTCTTGGTTTAGATCACATTGAATATCCTCCTTTCTTATGCATTCCTCAATCTTAGATTCTAGTGGTTTCTCCCCATCAAAAATATTGCATGCTTATTTAGTCTCTTTAATAGATTGACAAGAGGAATCGAAAGAAACTTAATGATCTTCCTGCGGAGATGGAGAGATAGAAACGTTTTTGAATGCAGTTAAAATATACCCTTCCTGAGAGGCAGATATCCCAGCTGTTGCTAAGGTTCGAGAAATTTCTTGGAAGAACAATCTTCAAATTCTTGATTGCCTATGAATTACTCCAACTAGTTGATAATTCCTATCATGCACACAGATTAGTACAAATTATTGAAAAATTATTGAAATCTAATATGCATCCTAAATGATTTTAATATGATTTTAACCATGCATTTAAAAATGAATGCAAATATAATGAGTTGTCTAAACTTTCAAAATAAACACCTATGTATACCTCCCCGACAACGATGCCAAAATGTTGGGTGATTTACTTGCTAGTTAAATCCATGTCATTCATTTTCAACACGGGGTTTGTGAACTGACAAGGTATACGTGTGCTACATGCACTAGGTGGTTATTTATTAGAATAGATTAATCTAATTCTATTAAAACTAATTACAAAACAAATTAAATCAATCTAATCAAAACTAAACCAAACAAAACATAAAGAAATTGAAATCATACTTGTATAAACGAAATAACACTTAATTGAAATTGAAATCACACTTGCAGAATTGAAATCACAACACACTTGCATAAATGAAAGTCACATCACACTTGCATAATTTAAATTACATTTTCTGAATTGAAATCACACCACACATGCATAAATGAAATAACACTTGTTGAATTGAAATCAAAATCACACCTGCTAAAATGAAATCACACTTGCTGAAAGCAAAAGCACACTTGCTGAAAGCAAAAACACAGTTGCATAAAATGAAAACACACTTGCTGAAAATAAATCAAATCATAACTATACTATGTTACTAATATGTACAACTATGTGCAAACTGTGGTTGATGGGGGCCTTCCATTCCTCGACGAATGCATTGAACAACTATCACATCTTGGAGATCAAAGTGCCAATATGTATTTCATAAAATGAGTTACCAGATATTACAATAATTCTTTATCCTCACTTTACTAATCCCACTTGGATGGAACATGGAACCTCCAACTAGCAACTAACACTAACACTAACAACTCTTTAACTACTACCTAACAACCCTTTGTATGAAGGGTGCACTCCTTTTTAGCCTTTTCCTTATAAGGGCATTTGGATGAGAAATGTCCAACTCTTTGTTAGTGTGAAATTTCTTGGAAGGTGTACCAAAAACACTTCACTTAAGTCACCATGTGACAAGTGACCCTAACAACAAGTTGATGACCACTTACGATTTAGATTATCAATAGGAATGAAAAAACCTACAACAAAAATAGAGACGATCTAGAACAACAATCAACAATATATATAATATATATAATATATATATTATATATTATATATATATCATATATATATATATATATTATATAACCAAAATGGAAAGAATTTAATTGAATAAATTATTTAAAAACACATAGTGAAGGAGATTTATAGATGGGTCTATAAGTCGCCCTCCATGGGATGGGTCCCTTGATGTCCTTCATGCTTTAGAAAATCATCTTCTCTCTCAATATTTGAAAAACCTAGACAAAATGTGGAGAGCTCGAAATGGGAGCTCAAAAGAAAAAATATGATAATGGTGATGATGATTATGATCATGGTGAAGAATGAATGAAAAATCCCTTCTATTTATAACAAAGTATTGAGTTGATTTTAAAAGTGGAGAATAATAAAATAATATTAACCAAATCAAGATCTAATTGCTTGGAATACTTTATTATATTTATTGGAGAGGGAAAAGATATTTAAAACGGTTAAATATCTTTATTTTGAAACAATTAACAAATAAAATGATTTATTTATTATTTCGCTAGAATTAAAAATTGAGTGAAATTGAAATAATTATTAAATAGTGATTTATCAATTATTTCAATAACAGAAATAAGGAAAATTAAATAAATAGTGATTTGTTTAATTATTCCTAAGGGATTTAATCAAATGTGACAAGGAATAATTATTTAAATAATGATTTAATAATTATTCCTAGAGAGAATTAAATAAATAATAATTTATCTAATTATTAACATGGGTTTTTTTATTTAAATCAAAAAATAATTTAATAAAAGTGGTTTACTACATGCTAGATTTTGATCCACCTAGTTAGAAATGACTAGGTGATCATTTTTTGGTGATAACACTCGTCCACTGCCAAAACACTTAAAGGGTAACTTCCCTTTATGTTTTCTTGAGCCAGGCTTTAGTTTTCTAGCTAGTTGAGCCAACTCCTGATCAGATTCACAACTATAACAGTCTTGATGATCTTTATGCTCCTTAGCCTCTTTGGATACTTTGAATGTTGTTTCCTTAGCTTCATACTTTCCTATTCCCACTCTCATATCATAGGTTGTGAGAGTATCATGCATATGGTCCATCTTGAGATCCTTTAATTTGTCCATTTCTTTTTTTTTGGTGACTGGCAGAATCAGCAATGGCAGTGGTATCGTATTCGCATTACACGGGGTCAAATTTCACCGGCTGACACTTTAACCTTTAGGAGAACTGCCTAGCCAGCAAGAATGACCCTCAGTTAAGACAAGACTTAAACTCGTGACATGTACAACAGCACGGACGACTTAGAAAATCATCCGCTGACCACGAGACCAAACCTCTGCGGGCTAATTTATCCATATCCTCAATAGCTAATACTTTGGCATCAAATCGCATGGGCAGAGATCTTAATATTTTATGAACAACCATCTCCTCCTTGACCTCCTCACCAAGTCCTTTAATCATATTAGTTACTTCATCAAATCTAAGGAATTATTTTTCTATGCTTTCATTTTAACTCATTCTCAAGCTCTCAAACCTCATTGTGAAAGTCTAAAGTTTCGCCTGCTTGACTTTGTCATCTCCTTCATGACTCTGATTAAGCTTTACCTAAACTTCCTTAGCAGACTTATAGTGCATAACGTTTACAATTTCTTATTGACTAAGACCAAAAAGAATGACATTCTTGGCTTTAACATTGTTTCCATATAATGTTTTACCATCTGCATCAGTGGGAGGAATATTAGGGACATTGTAGTATACTAGCACTAAAGTCCAAACATCTACTCTCAGGGACGTAAGATATGCTCACATTCTTACTTTCCAAAAGGCATAGTTTGTCCCATCAAAGACTGGTATTCTACTTGAGTATGCCCCTTGACTCTCCTTCCTAGACATAATTGAATAAAGAATGGCTAAAAGGGGGGGGGGGGGGGGGGGGGGTTAATCAATAATTGTGAGAGTTCTTTACTTTTTCGAGTATGCTTATAGTCCCTTTTAATATTATATTACTTATGAGAGAATTCATTCATAAATGGCGTGAACAACAAGTTCAAACATACATTTTCATACAACAATCACATGAGAAACACACTCATTTGACATAGTGTTTTTCATGTGGAAACACAGAGGGAAAAAACCCCCAAATTTGTTGTTTGTTTATGCTGTAAATTAAGAACGTACTTAATTACATCTGTTTGTTTGTGAGCACCCACTCACAGTAGGTGCCAACCCCCTTTGGTTAGCAACCACCAACTTTCCAAGAGGCACCTACACCTTCTGTATGTAGGCACCAACCTGCTCTTGCCACTATTATACTATTTCATACATTTTTCAAATTGAAAACAGACATATACATTACAAGTAAAATACCAAGAAGGTTTGTTGTAGATTCAAATTCTTCTCTCTGCCCTCTATGCTCTCATGCAATTTTTCTTTACTTACTACTCACAACAATCTCTCCTCAACACTCTCCCTTCCTTCACATGGGCTCTCTACTGCAACTACCCGAGTTCAAATTGCATTGTTCTTTTCACAATTTTCACTCTGTTGCCTGCTCTTCAACTCTTGCCTTGTTTTTCTACCCACAGCACTCCCACTATTCTTGATACACCAGCACTTAGTATGCTCTCAATTCTTAGACCTCTCTATCTCTCAACATCTCTCACTCCTTAGCATTTTGGCAATATGCTTAACTCCCCCCTTTTCTCAATTGCAAATGATAGTTTTATTTCACAGAAGCACTCTCTATGAGGTTGTCTCTATTGTATATACCCTTACTTACCAAATGTACTTCGACATGGATCCCCTTGACATTGTTGTGTCATCTTGGATGTACCCTGTTATGGTATTAAACATATATATATATATATATATATATATATATAGTATATATATATATATATATATATATTATATATATATATATATATATAAATATATATATACTTTGAATCCTTTTACTAAAAAACTACGTAAATATCCATGCTAAGAAATTAATTATCAGATGACCTGCACACTCCTCCAAGAGCCCCATTCTTATTTATTTCTTAAAAGAGCTTGATAGTCCATAGGGATGGTTACTTTGAACTTCATTTAACTCTCCTAGCCATGCACATGAAGGAGCTAATTATTCCTTCATTCCCACATAATTGTCTATGTTAAATGATGTCCTCATTTCATTTTTTAGAGTCTTATGCAGGTTTAGCCCATTTCAACAATCAACTCCATTGATCCTACATTCAATTCTTCAACTGTCGACTCATACATCCTTAAAACACATTGTATTGCCTCATAAGACCTGACGTGTGACTGATGGCTTAGTGCTATATCAGAGCCTCCTTTTTATCGTAACTCACACAGTTGAAATGTTATGATATTTCATTGTCTGATATCCTTGGCTCCTTGTTCACTTAGCTCCCTATGTGTTTCCTTCTCATAGGACTGAGAGTTGTGACCAAGGGTTTAACACAATATCAAATCCCCTCAGTATCATACCTCTCACAATTAAAATGTTACGTTATTTCACTTTTTAATATCCTTGGCTCCCTTAGTGGTTAGTTCCCTATGTGTTTTCCTTCATATAGGAACGAGGGTTGTGACCAAGAGCTTAGACCTAGGTGCTAAGATATGTTGTTCCTTCTGGGGGGTTATACTTATTCTTTGAAATATCCTTTGCCCTTGGTTCATTTGGAATCATCATGACCAAGCATCAAACCAACATCAAATCTCTCTTCATCAGAACCTCTTTAACCATTATTTTCACAAGAGTTACGATATTATTGTCCTCCGATATGCTCACATCAATAGCCACTGTAGTTTTTTAGGCCCATTAGCATTCTACCATGTGTCCTACAAGAGGAGAGAGAGAGTCTTAATGACCCTTGACTTTGTAACAAATCATTTGTTGACCTGCTCAACATTCCTCAGTTCTTTTAGCACTATCGACCTTGCTAAATATCTTAACTTCTAAAAATTCCTTTGTTAAGAAGCTCTAATATTCTGATATTTTAGACCTCTGATATTATTTGCTCCAATGATCTAATATCTTGATATCCAATATTTCACCTGCTCTGATATTTTGGTCTTCTATACTCTATTCTTTTGGGTTCAGATATCATGTCCCGATGGGCTCCGGTCTTTGATATTTCATTCTTCTTAAGACATCAAGTCCCCGAACTTTGGCATACCATACCTCTCGATCTAGGAGTCCATTTTTAGACATCAGTATACCATTGGTAAGCTCTTCTAGAACCCTTTCCAATGGAGGTGGTCCATTGTAGGCTTTGAGCCCATCTACTACCTTTAAGATGGTTGAAAAATATCTACCACTCTTTTCTCCTTGACTCTTCTTCTTATGCAAGGAATGTTGAACTCCCAACAACCATATTCATCATTTTATGGCTTCTCTTGTAAGCCTACTACTATGATTATTCTCTACATAAAGCTTACAGCTACCATAGAGATTCCATCTGGACCAACACAATAATCATCGTTTTATGGTTTCTCCAATAAGCCCGCTACTGTGATGATTTTCTAGAGACTGCTACAGAAACCATGGTAGTCCTCCTTAGCCATTACTACTTGCATCTCCTATGACAAGCATTGATGCCAGTCTAGTTGAAATCAATGCCAATACTAACACAACCATCAACAATTTTCCAACACCTTCTACCCACCAGAATAGGGATTATACCTTATTTCAACATGTTATATACATTTAAGGGAAGAATGGTCAGAGGGCAGTACCTAAGCCCTCTTCCATTAATGTCATAGGGGGAGAGTAATAAAATGTTGTAGATGATATGAAATGTGTACATACATATTGAATATGGAAATTGAGCAAGGGGGAGAGTGATAAATCATTAGCTTTTTGAAGCAATGTTTGGAGTGTTTCCAAGTGGTGGTGTTGCCATCTATGACCAACAATGTCTGGTGGACTTTCCATCAATGCAAAAGAGGGATATTATTGAGTATGTTGGAAGCTTTTGTCATTGATTTCAAGTCTCATGTTCATAGGGAGTTTGGTAAGTATGTTATAATTGATGTGTTTATGTGTATTTTTGCCTAGATTGAGGTCAAGGGTGAAGGTATTATATTTTAAGGACTTTTTTTATTTAGTTCCTTAGCTCCAATAAGGAAAATAAGTGTTTATTTTAATATTCCTCTCCAAAACCATTTTAAATGGTATATGGCACTCGTTCTAACTTCCCATTAAAAAAAAAAAAAAAAAATAATGTTGAAGTTTGGCATTTCAAGTAACGTTCCAACAAATCATAATTCCAGTATGGGTCCCCCATTGGACATACACCAAATTTGAAAAGGTGGAAGTGTGGAGGTAGTGAGAAATGGCCCATAAGTATTTTGGTCATATGCCTTGGTCATAGGCTTCTTATCCCAAGTACTCAAGTGCTTATTAGATCACCATACCTAACAATGTCAAAATAGAAGCAATGGGTAGCGAGCGATAGGTTGGAATCACATAGCAAGGAGATGATCTGGCTCAATGAAATGATGAGACATGGCGGTGGAATGTACAAGATGACATGTGGAATTCTACTAATGTGACACTTGGTAGGTGGATTTTGGCCTTCTTAGGTGACCAGTCGACACTTTATGGGTCAGTAATGGCAACATCGTGGCATGACATGTCATAGAAATATGATGTGGCAACGACATGATAGAGATGACATAAAAAAATATTACACTTGGCAGGTTCTAATTGGATCTTGAGGTTTCAATGTGGTAGTCTTAAGACTAGCACCAAGGACTAGTCTTTTAAAGGATTTTAGTGCATTTAACCCTTTAAAAAAACTATCGAGAACTAACAAATTGACCCGTAAACAACATAATGCCAACTTATTGACATGTTTATCAAATCCATGGTGAATGAGGTTATGAGAGTTTCATTATGATTATTGTTTCTTTGAATGTAAATCCATATAAACACCATGAGAAGTGTAGCTAATGGTGTGATTCATGAAAGAAAAGTTAGATTGCCATTTCCAATAAAAATTGTAAATCTACATCCATTAATGTGAGAGATATAGGACATTAATGAGATTGTATGAATCTATTCAATTCTTCTTCTTGTGTTGGAAATTTTTTCATGTCACTCAGGTGTGTGATTTGTCATCAAGTCATTGTGATGGAGGTAGAATAAGAAGTATTGTTTTCATATTTTTCTTCTATATCTTAAATCTAGGTTGTTTGGACTAAGAGGGGGGTAAATCAATATTAGAACCAATTTTAACTATTATAAACAATAACCAATATTTCATTATTTTGAAATCAATCATATTAGAAACATATAGAATCTCATAAATTCATCAATTGTAGGTGGAAACCAATAAAGGGAGAAAACCACAAAAAAAATTGGAATATCGGTGTTACAACGAATTTTCTAGCTCCAACTAGAAGGATATGCCCATCCCCTGAATTTACAAGCACCTATTTGAAGGAAGCACCAAATTGTGTATTTTATCGTTTCCAACCTGAAGGAAGCACAACTCCCTAATGTTTTACAAGATTCAACCTAATGGAAACAGAAACTCACTAATGTTTTACAGGCTCCAACCTAGTTTACCTGGAAGATCCTTCTTTCATAAAATTTCCAAATTTAGATCCACAAGAATCTTTATACGATATTTTTTATAGTTACCCTATTCTATGATTCAATTCCTATTCCATGTCTTCTTCTAGGCTACAGACATACTTTGACAATCTTCTACAATTACACATATTTAACATACTTCATTTCACCCCTTTACTTTGCTCCTTCGCGTCACAAAATATAGTAGACAGTCTTTTTCACAAACTTCATATATTATTGGAGATTACTTTCCCCCCAAAAAATTCTGATCTCTTTTTCCATTTTATATTTTATCAGATCGATCAATTAATATGGTAATACCAAGTCTCAACCTATATAATTTTAATTTTTTCTTAATATAAATATTTCATGGATGACCTAGGTATAGCTTGATTCCTTGGATCTTTGGGGCTTAAATTAGACTACATAAAACCATATGATGTGATTGTATTCTATAAGAATCTAGATCCAAGACCTTGTGAGCATTTTAAATTACAGCACACATATTATTTTTGACTTGGATTACAACCTTTAGCACCAAAATTTATTATTTACCCCATGTGACCAAGAGTTGGTACCACATGCTAAAATAGCTAACTATGACACCTAAATTTGGCCATATTGTGAAGCTCAACTAAAGGGAGTTGTATGGGATAGAAGCCCCATTCAGAAAGAGCAAGGGTTACAAATGTTATAGTAAAAGAATATGCAAAATAATGCACAACATTGATGTAAAGGTAGATGAGGAATTGCCTCTCAGAATAAGGTAGTTGAGGTTTATTGTCCAACTGATTAGACTAACAGTGAAGATGAAGTTATAAAATAACTTGAAGAATAAAGAGAAGAGGAAGAATAATAGGCATATTTCTCTCACCCAAAAACTCCCTCAAGGTATGTACAACATAATCATCCCACACCTTAGATTGTTGGAGATGAGGAAGTAGAGGTTTTGACTTGAAGAAGATTAATGAATATCTTGAGCCAAACACACATTTTTATGCTATCCATGATTGAACCAAAATATTTTCATTCGGAAAGTCAATATGAGCATTGGATAAAAGCTATGAAAGAGGAATTTGATCAGATTGAGAAAAATCAGACTTGGGAATTGGTTCCAAGACCAATAAATAAAACTATCATTGGCACAAAATGGGTCTTTAGGAAAAAATCAAATGAAAATTGATAGGTGGAAATAAATAATGCCATATTAGTATGCAAAGTCTATGCTCAGATTGAAAGAATTTATTTTGATGATACTTTTGTTCATGCTACAAGATTATGGGAAAATAAAGTGTGTTTATCTTTTGTCTGCAACAAAAGTTCTGAAGTATATCAGATGGATGTAATGTCAACATTCTTGAAAGGTGAGCTTGAAGAAGAAGTTTACATAGAACAAACTAAAGTATTTTAGCTATCCAAAAATACTGAGGTATTATCTAGGTTGAAGAAGGCATGGTATGGACTTAAATAAGCACCCAGGGCATGGTATTCTAGAATAAACAAGTATCTATAACAACAAGGATTCAAAAGAGGAACAACTAAAAGTATCTTGTATATTAAAACTACGAACGAAAATATTTTAATTATCATTGTTTGTGTTGATGAGATCATTTTTGGTAGTGATGTAGATTTACTCAGCTAAAAATTTATGGCATATATGCAAATTGAGTTTGATACTTGCATGATTGGGGAACTCTCATTTTCTCTTGGATTGAATATCATTCAATTAGATAAAGGTATATCCATTTCCTAAGGCAAGTATCTCAAAGAAATGCTAAAGAATTTTGGAATGGAAGTATGTTATGTTGTCATCACTCCTATGGTCACTGGATGCAAGCTTAGTAAAGATGATGAGTTACCAGACGTATATCAAGAATTGTATACATCAATAATAGCCAGTATTTTGTATCTAAATGCCTCACAAATAAACATTATGAAATGTGTTGGTGTAGTTTCAATGTATTAGTAAACGCCCAAACAAAGTCATTTGTTAGCTCCCAAGATGATTCTCAGATATTTAGAACCTACAACGGGCTATGGCCTATGGTATCCAAGGGTCAATATTTTTCATTAACTATATACACAAATTCTTATTGGGATAGAAAACTAGATGATAGGAAAATAACAAGAGGTGGTGTTGTCTTTCTTGGGAATCACTGAGTAATTCGGTTGAACAAAAAGTTATCATGTATCTTTCTTTCTATTATTGAAATTGAATATATAGTAGCTATAGCTAATTGCACATATATTTTGTGGATGAAACAAACTCTACAAGATATGAAAGTTACTTATGATAAAACCATTCCAATCATCTGTGATAACACAAGTGCAATTAGGATATTCAAAAAATCCTATTCTTCATTAAAAAACCAAGCATATCCCCCTAAAGTACCATTTTCATATAGAAAAGCTGGTTGATGATATCGTAATTTAGAATATGTATCAACCAAGGAACAAGTTGTTGTTATCTTCACTAAACCTCTTGCACGATAAACTTTTGATTATTTAAGGAAAAAATTGGGAGTGATATCTCACTCTTCTCTTGATTATTTTTCATCACAAGCAATGAGGGAAACCATCTAAATATGTAAAAAATATGGCTATAATCACTCAAGAAGAACTAAATTTCGGGAAGCCTATTAGCAACAAATTAATATAAACATCATGTTATATCTTTTTAGAAGAAAAATGGTTAGTGGGGGAGTAACTAATCCCTTCCCCATTGATTTCAAAGGGGGAGAATAAGAAAAATTTGGAGATGCGATAAAATGTGTGCATAGATATTGAATATGGAGAGTGAGAAAGGGGGAGAGTGATTAACCATTGGCTCATCAAAAGCAATGTGTGGAGTGTTTCCAATTGGTGGTGCTAGCATCTATGACCAACAATGTTTGGTGGAATTCTTGTCGATGCCAAAGAGGGAGGTTATTGAGCATATTGGTAGTTTATGTCATTGATGTCAAGTTTGAAGTTCAAGGGGCCTAGCTTGGTAAGTGTGTTATCAATGATGTTTGGTATGTGTGTCGTTGCCTAGCTTGAGGTAAAGGACGAAGGTAATATATTTGAAGGCATTTTCTTCTTCAGTTCCTTAGCTCCAGTAATAAAACTAAGTTTTAACTAGATATTCCTCTCCAAGACCATTCCAATGATATATGGCACTACATATAATTCCCCACGAATAAAAATAAAACCAAGTTTGAATTTCTGAATTTCAAGCATGGTTCCAGCTGATCATGATTTCGGTATGGGCCCGCCATTAGACCAACAACAAATTTGAAAACGTGGAAGTACAGAGGTAGTGAGTAATGGTTGGTAAGGCTTCCAGTCACAACCCCTAGTCACTGGGTGCTTGGCCTAAGCAATTTAGTGGTTATTGTTAGGCCTGACGATGTGCAAACAAAAGCAATGGGCAATGAGAAATAGGCTACCATGACATGAGAAGGAGATGATGTGGCCTAATGAGATGATGACACATGGTGGGGGCATGTATAGGATGGCATGCGGCACCCTCCAAATGAGACACATGGTAGGAAAATTTAACGCTTTTAGGTGACTAAGTAGCACTTTTTGAGTCACACATGGTAGTGTCATGGTATGATAAGTGGTAGAAAGATGACATGGAATATGATGTGGCAGTGACATGATAGAGATGATGCAACAAAATATTACATGTGGTAGGTTCTGATTCGATCTTGAATTTATATGGCACTCCATATAAATCCCCACGAATAAAAATAAAACCAAGGTTGAATTTTTGAATTTCAAGCATGGTTCCAGCTAATCATGATTTCGGTATGGGCGCACCATTAGACCAACACCAAATTTGAAAATGTGGAAGTACAAAAGTAGCGAGTAATGGTTGGTAAGGCTTGAATAACACCCCCTAGTCAGTGGGTGCTTGGCCTAAGAAATTTAGTGCTTACCAAATTATCGGGGCTGACGATGTGTAAACAAAAGCAATGGGGAATGAGTAGTAGGCT
>APFE030634069.1:0-13488 GCA_000404065.3 Pinus taeda | reverse complement strand
AAGACTGACAAAACTAGAGATATCTAAGGTTCCACAACTTCTAAATCCAAAGTCACTACAGGACCAATGTAAAAATCAAACCCTAAGGCTAAAATTTCAACGAATTTCACTAAAACTTTCGATACCAATGGGACAAGTTCAGGTGAAGATTTTTGACAGACAACCAGTGGATTTGGGAAGTAAAGACTAAGAAAAACAAAATCTAAAGGGAAAAAAAGGATAAAATTGAAATTTTCTCAATTTTAATAGGGTACGCAGGCAGCCTGTTTAACCAGGTGCGTCCACTCTCTGTGTACAAAGATACAGTGCGTACAGGTATGCACTGTGTCTAACTCAGAGGGTGCGTACTACTGAAAAATTAAGAAAAACTAAATTCTAACTTAACTCTAAGCTAACCCACCCAAAAACACAGTCAAACAATCAAAAAAGAAAAAAGAAATGACTCTTTTCAGATCAAATTATTACTCAAAGGAAAAATCAATCACATCAATGGATTCCCCAGTGGAGTCGCCAATTTGTCATGCGGAAAGAGTTATTTTTGAGGACAAAACTAACCTCCCTAGAAGCCTAAGACTTTCTAGTGACAAACAAGACAATTAAGAGCAATCCTTCTCTAAACATGCATTATCATACAAGAAACCAAGTGTTTTCGATCCTACCTCAAATCCAACGCTGTTGTAGTAGTCTAGCCTCGTCGATCCAGATGAGCTCCTCCTTCACTTCGAAACCTGCATACACTAACAATCAAACGATTACATAACACCTGAATATCTCATAAACAAAACACATTCAACATATAGACCAAGGAGTATATGAAACAATTCATTAACAACAAATCATTGAGAAGAATGGACTTATTTGTATTAAGGAAACAAAGAAACCATTACAACCTGAGCCTTGGTGTTGTGCAAGTTCCTCCCAGGGTCCAGCAAGAGTTTTCCTCTACTTTGACAAGCTCACCCACTTCCAAATGAAACAAAAGGATGGGAATCTCTCCTCACAAGTTTACAAGGAAGTCCTAATTCCAGCAACATCTACCCGTTGGAATGTTCAGCTTTCAACCTCCCCTCCTCTGGCCCAAGGCCTGTATTTATAGTGTTCTAGAGGAAGTTATTAAGATCCAACATCAATGGGATACTCCCTCTTTTGGATGGGGTAGCTCCTCTCTTGATGGGATAAGTTCCTCTATCATAGGGATGCATGAACCATCTGGAGGCGCTCAATACACGTCAAACAATCTTCTAGAATGCCCTAGAAGTGACCACAAGTAACTTTTTTAAGATGAAACTCGCGCCTTTTGACCTTTACAGGAGTACGCACCCATCCCTTGACTTACAGAGCGTACAAGTATGCAAGTACAATGAGCTTGGGATGCGTACACGCAGGCAAGGTAGAGAGAACCTGCGTACCAGAGATAAACATGATTTTTAATGACTTTCTCTCTTTTTGAAGTTTGACATGGAGAGCAGAGGTATAAGGCTTGACAAGGAGGATAATATGACTATTGATGGAGCCATATTAACTGCAGATAGTCATGGTGACAAATTTCAGTGTAAGACATGGTCTTATTTTTCCTTTTTTCACTTTTGTTACATGGAATTTTTACTCGGGTTGTTACAAAACCCTCCCACTTGGGGAGCACCGTCCTCGATGCTAAACCACACCAAGACCTCACCAAAATCCATTAACAAGAAAACATATTTCCCATGGAGCTTTATAACTTAGCTTGTTACAGTATTTATATTGAATTACCTGCTCAAAGAAAAACATTGTCACACCTGGAAAATCCCATGCCCATGACAACAAGAGAACCAAGAACACACATGCATAACCATGCATGCCAAAACTAGTAAGGAAATCATACATGCAACCCGATACCTACAAATAATCTCATTGTAGTCACTTGATCCTACTCTTCCTTGCTTGATATTTTTCTTCCTCTTTGCTTCTTTTCTTTTCTTGATCTAATGTTGAAGTTCTCCAAGAAAACTCTTAAGTGTCCAAGAGTGAGAGAGAGAGGTCCAAAATTTAGCTGACAAAAGGTTAAAATTGAAAAAAGGTACCAACTGATCCTCATAAGTCTTTTCATTAATGAGGCCTCTATTTTCTTTATTTTTCTATTATTTTCCTTCATTTTCCTCCTCAAATTTAACCTGTGACCTTTCACCTTCATTTTTGTCTAATTTCCATTATTTTCATAAATAAAATGCCAATTAATTCCTCATGCCTTTCCAAAGCCTTTTCCATTGCCTTTGCCAATTTCCTTAGCCATAATAAACCAAATGAACACTAACAGTAGGATGTTTTGCCCAACATTCAATTTGGAATAAGTGTCCCATGACCTTGGTTATTATTTTTCCTTTATTAACTTTTATTTACCTAGAATCTTCAGCAGGGATGTTATAGAACCCTCCCCTTTGGGGGAACACCATCATCAGTGTTCACTGACTTCTACACCAAAAAGATTGCTGAAGGAAAACCATACTACCTATGAAACTTTATAATTTAGCTCATTACAGTATTTACGAAGATCAAACTATTGAGAAGTAAACCGACATGACACATAGCAATGTAATAACCACAACAACATGAAACCCATACCACTTATTGGAGCTTTATAAAACAACTCATGGTTGTATTTACAACCATATACATATGTACATATACCAAAACATCACACCAAAAAATATACCAAAATAATTCACTCAACCAACAAATAGAGAAGGATACGTAGCCCACATCTAATCAATGATCTCCCTTATAGCTTCATTGGGACCAAAATGCTTTCACTTCACTTTAACCTATATGATTGCTCAGTTCTAGACCATGAGCATATTTATGTGAAATATACACTGAGGTTCTAATTGGAATTCTCCATTTGGCTCAACCTGCAATACAAACTAGTCAATCACATGATCAACGTCTTTAACATACTTCTTATGGAATGACATATAGATAACATCATGGAATTTCACTATGGGAGGAAGTGAAAGTCAATAGGCTACTGGGCTAATCCTTTCAAGAATCTTAAACGGCCCACAAAATTGAGGTGCCAATTTAGCACACAATCCAATCCACAAGGATATCTTCTTTAGCTTGATGCACGAGTACACATGTTCCCCAACCTGAAAGTCCTTAAATAACCTATTCTGATCTGCATAACTTTTCTGCTTGTCCTGTGTTGCCTTTCGATTATTCTTGATAACCTACATTTTTTGTTCCATCTTTTTCAACATATACATTCCAATAAACACATTGTTCACTAGATCGCTCCAACTAATGGGAGTATTACAACTCTTCCCATACAATGCCTCAAGCAGACTCATCCTCAGTGACTCATGATACCCATTGGTATAAGAAAACTCAAATAATAGAAGGCACTCCTCTCATCGCCTCTACTAATGCATCACATACATCTTCAACACTTGCTCCAATATCTTGTTGACCCTCTCTATTTGTCGATCTGTCTATGGATGATAAGTTGTACTAAAGGCCAACTCCATCTCCAATCCCACAAACAACTCCTTCCAAAACTTGGAAGTGAACTTAACATCTCTTTTTGACACATTATTCTTTAGAACACCATGCAATATTACCACATCTCTGATGAAGACCTATGCTACATCTCTAGTTGAATACATAGACTTCACTAGAGTGAAGTGTGCTACCTTTTTCAAATTATCCACCAAAACCATGATGGAATCATGTTGTCTATATGTCCTTAGAAAAACTATAATGAAATCCATGGAAATGACCTCCCACTTCCACTCTAGAATCAGAATTGGCTATAGTAATCCACCCGAATGCTTACATTTTTCCTTCACCTACTGATAATCCAAGCATCTAGCCAAAAAATTTGCCATGTCCTTTTTCAGATTCAGCCAATAATAAAACTTCTTCATTGTTATCAATGTCTTTTGATATCTTGGGTGACCTGAATACACTTTCACATGAAACACTCTCAAGACAGTCTTCTTGAGCTCACTACTATCTCGCACATATATCATGTCCCTAAATTTGATCAAGCCATTTTTTCTGAGATGATATTCCACATCCTAATCACCTATACTCTATTTTAATTTGTGCATAAGCTCCATCTACCTGTCGTCCTACCGACCTTCCTGTGAGACCCGATCCTGTAAGTTTGTCCCATAAGGACTCATAGCTACTAGATGATTCACCTATTTCCACCTATTGAGAGCATCTGCAACCCTGTTCTCTTTACCCTTGATGTATTTGATCTTAAAATGAAACTCACTAATCATGGCCAACCATTTAGCTTGCTTAGAATTCATATTTAGATGATCAAACACTATCTTAAGCCATTGTGATCACGCATCAATACAAACCTCCTTCTAAGAATAAAGTGCCTCCACATCTTCAACGCATGGATGATCACTACCAACTCAATATCATATGTCAAGTAATAATTCTCATGCTCATTCTATTTTCGTGATTCATAGAATACTACCTGTCCATCTTGCATAAGGACTCCACCAAGTTCTCTCTCTCAAGCATCTGTACATACCACAATCTCTTTGTCTAGATTTGCAATCTTTAAAACTAGAGCATTTGTTAACAATTGCTTCAATTGCTCAAAACTTGTTGAACATTCCCCCACCCATTCAAATTTCCTACCTTTCCTTTGTAGTGATGTGATAGGATGAGTAATGCGAGAGAATTTCTTGATGAACCTCCTATAGTAACCTACTAACCCTATGAATGATATTACCTCATCCACATTTCTAGGAGCTTCCCATTCCATGATAGCTATTATCTACTCTGGATCCACTATTATTCCTTCCTTGGAAACAACTTTTCCCAAGTAATTTACCTATGTTTGAAATAAACTACATTTTCTAAGCTTGTCATACAACTAATGGTCTCTTAGTAATCTCAACATTGCTGCTAAATTATTGGCATGCCTAGAAAAGGATGCAACACACTATTCTTCAAGAACATCAAGGTAGTAGGAGAATTAGTCAAACCAAATGGAACCACAATAAACTCATAATGAATGTACCTGGTCGAAAAAGAAGTGTTTATATATGTCCTCTTCCTTTATGTGCACCTGACGATATCATGATCTGGAATCAATCTTGGAGAACATTGTTTCTCCCTTTAACTAATCGAATAAGTCATCAATCCTTGGAAATAGATATCTATTCTTGATGGTCACCTTTGTCAATTACTTGTAATCTATGTATAACTTGAGAGTACCATCCTTCTTCACAAAAAATATAGACACACCGCAAGGAGATACACTTAGCCTAATGTATCCCGTGTCGAGCATTTCCTTCAACTGTAACTTAAAGTCTACTAGCTCTGGTGTTCTCAACTTGTACGATGCCTTTGATGTTGTTATTTCCCCTGGTACCAACTCAATAGAAAAGTTCACTTTTCTATGAGGTGGAAAGTCTAAAATATTTGTTGGGAACACATCCTAAAACTATTACAAGATTGAGTACCTTCTCAATACCTCTGCATCCTCATCCTCCTTACCTCTATCACTAGAAATGTGCACTGTAAATGACACACGCCCTTTTCTATGACTGCGCTTTTCCTTCATAGCTGTAACTATTTTGTTTGATGTTACCTCTTTCTTACACTTTAAGACTATATGTTCTCCATTATCGTCCATGAACTCAATGGATTTGTCATAACAATCCACTTTGGTCCTATGAAGATACAAACAGGCCATACCCAAGAACATATTGTATGATCTCAATAGAAATACATTCAAATGTGCTAATTTAGGCATACCATTGAACTCAATAGCACAAGATCTTACCTAGTTGATATTCTGATCAACTCAGAATACTATGTTCTCACACAAATCTATAGACTACCATCCGTTGAAGGACACCATGATCAATGATACTCTTCCAACTTCAATTGGACTATCCAACTACCATTGGATGGAGAAATGTTTCCTTTCGCTGAAGCTTCACTATCACTACTCCACACCCATGAAGTCACCTCTCCTCTACTCTATGCAGGCCCTTTTCTATCTATTTTCATACTAGATCCCAAGACATTATGCTAAACTCTGATTCAACTTAGTAATCCTGATCTAAGCAGCAAGGCTCTTTGCAAATAATAATCAAAATCACCACCAACAATGTTGTCTCAACACTAGCAAAACAGTGGTTCAAATCAATGCATAAAATCTGAATACGGCAATCACCAGCAACACAACTCATAGCCATAAACATTGCCATCAACATAATCTCTTCTCCAGCAACTATAAATATGATCTATTCTGCAACATGCTTCTGATATGATTACTATGACTCAATTTTCACTCAGATATTGAAGCATCTATGATCACAACTAGGTCTGAAGCATACTTAGACAATGAAACCATCTCTAAATCACAAACACACACCATCAAAAATCACTCAGCACCAAAATGAAGAATATAAACCATGAAGGGTGAATCGTACTTTTGTAGTGGGATCAAGAGTGCACTAAGTTGATGAAATCAAGGCATCATCATCACTACTTGTGCATTTAAGGTGTTCACACCCACTGGAGGAATATTGCAACCCATTTCAACCTTTTTTAATTATTATAGAACCTTCTAGGAGTCGAATTACTCTAAAAGAGTGCAAGGAATGTGAAATTTTTTCCCTCTGAGCCTTAGTCACAAGAAAAACACTAGCTAATCTCAGTTGGCCACATGCATAGGCCTACTTCCCTGCAACCGAAAGATTTTGAGTCGCCTGCATAAGCTTACTTGAGTGTGACTAGGGTAGAGCCCAATGATAAACATAAAACTTAGCTCAAAACCTCTGCCACCTATTAGATCACCTTCACCAACATCTTTACAAGCCTCCAAACCTCTATCAAAACCTTTGACACCTCTATATATGGATCAAACATGTCTCCCAAGTGTCACAACAAATTTTACCTAAAGGGAAACAAATAAGGGTTTGCATGACTACCAACAAGTCCTCTACACTCCACAAGAACCTACACAATTGGAAACACATATCATCTCGAAACCATGATCATCATCATCATTCCAAACCATCACTGCAACAAGTCATCTCCATGAGCATAAGCATGGAGACCTAGATGACGAGCTAGTATGCCAACTCAACTAGTGTGCCATATCAAAAACATGAATGACAGTTGAGCCATTATCTCCAACATATGTAGATATTCATCATAAACCTATAGTAGCATATCCAATGCCTCCAATAAATTCATAACAAGGAATCACAAGGAAGCATAAGGAAACACCTCCATCAACACCGCTAGCACATGACAGGCCATCAACCACGCCAATTCCATCATCTAACCATCATGAGTGACATCATAAGTTTGACATCAATGCCAACATAATCAGCTCGATGTCAACTCAATCAAGTATAACCATACTAAAAGAATGCCATCAATGAAAAACCTAGGTTGCATAGGTTTGAAATCAATGCCAACATGAGTTAGCTTCCTTCATGAAACCAATGTTAACATAAACTATTTTGAACCATGCACACCATAATGGCAACAATCTCCCCCTTTCGCATTGATGTCAACCACACAAACTCTAGACAAATTTCCTCTATCACTCCCCCTTTAACATCAATGGAAAAGAGTCAAGTCCATATGATAATGAAAAACAATACAAGTGCAAACATTGAAGCATCTGACCTCCACATTGATGAAATATGATGCATATCAACCAATGATTATACTCTCCATATCAACAACAAGCAATATATGATCCAAGCATCATAAATAGCCACATGTCCAACCAACAATATCTAGTAGCAACAAAAATATTCATAAAACCATACAAGCATCAATGAACAATAACATAATATGTGCATATACATGAGGAAATCAACCCATACTCCATAGAAGAAAATACATGCATATCTCTAGTAGAGAACACCAATTGAAAATCACAAATTATGTTGTTTTATCATGAGGCCAAGAACCCCAACAGTCAAATCATAGCATAAGGCACATCATGACACCTCCAAGTAGATCATAATGGCAACAATTTATGGCCAAAATAAACTTGAAAAAATAAGATGTACCCCCAGAACACATGCCATCTCCAAGCTATAGTGACAACTTCCATTGTGAACAATGCTTCCTTTCGACAAATAGAAGCAGCATATGGAAAAATACTGCACATGACCATGACTATAGGACATATAATAATGAAAATGCATGGTTGTAGTAACATCTTAAGACCTCATATATGACTATGATATGGCCATATCGTGACCTTATGGCATGATTATCCAAAGGTACATACATACAAGTACATGGATTAATGAGCATTTTACATGGATATATCTATAAATACATATCTTCTATGATCATCTCCTATGGACCAATGACTCAATGACATATCATGACATGATTTTTACATTCATTATCCCATACATATAGCTACAATATAACTCCATGAAACTCCTCCAAGACATGCCTAACATCGTGATGACTCAACATACTATTGACTGAACTCTCAACTAATTACATAATGATGAAACATTAAAAGGTACATAGCTATAATAATGAACATATAACAACCCATACATGGATGGTATATAATGCATGTCATCTCTATGCATCTTGTGCCAATGAAATCATTCTATGCATAGTTGTACCATCTTTTAAACCAACTTGTTACTGAAAACAATATCATATATATGGTTGAAAAATTGTACTCTTTCACTCAGAAAACATGTGTAAGGAAACTACAACTAACTGAGTGAAACATTTTGAGGATAATTTCAAATAACTCATATAAATCTCATACCATGCATAGGTCCCCTTGAGCTCAATATATCTCCAAAATGCAGGTTGATCCTATGGACCTGAATGTGGATGAGGCCCAGAGAATCTCATCAACTGTTGCTACAATAACTCATACTCATAAAGCTATAACACTTCTACCATATTCTCCACCTGAGGTTATGAACCTATCATGAACATCTACAGTTTATGGGCTCCATTATTGCAAAAACAATGTTGCAAATCCTGAGGTTATGAACTTTAATTATCAACTCGAGGTTCGTACAAACTTAAGAGGGGTCAACATTGTATGTGCAATAGACACCCCCCTCTTCCTATTCCTACTCACTTTAATGCAAGTGAAAGAATGAAATGAAGTAAATTCCAATAAACAAATATATATGTAAGTTGGCAATCGTATGTTGCAAGAGGTAAATAAAAATAAGCAAATCTATTCTACTTGGGAAGTAAATGACATGAAGGAAATATATTCTCTTTGCAAACATGTAAAGCATGATGAAAACTAAGAAAATATAATCTATCTTTATAGAAGGGAAATGAAATTTAAAGGATATTTATTCTGTTTTGCATGAAAGGAAAGTCCTAGAGTAATCTTGCAAAAAGTAAATCACACTTTTCATAAAGTAAATTGTAGAAAAGGAATCTAGACTAATTTACAGATATCAACATTCAAGAAGTAAACGATATAAGAGATAAATGGCATCCTAATCAAACCTCAGTGCAACCAAAGTGGCCTCAGAGCATTCATAGGATATAAATCTACTTCTATAATGAATTTGGAGTGAATCTAGGCAAGTCAAATCTCAAAAGCAAATTGTTATAGGTTAGATATAAGACTACGACATGAGTGAGAAGATTGCTACAAGACTGAGATAACTTGTTAAATGTCCAAGAAATCAGAGGAAAATTAGATGGGATATATATATATATATATATATATATCTGTGTGTGTGTGTGTGTGTGTGTGTGTGTGTGTATTTTATTATCAGTAGGATTTCTTAGTACTCCATTCCAAGTGGAATCACTCATAAAATACCCCTGTTAACATGTGCTAAAAAATAGCAAAATATTACTACTATAAAAATCAGAATTTCAAGTATTTATGAGCTAGTTAACTTATCAAATGCCTAACCTAATCAAGTGAAAATTCTATGTGTTAATTTTTTTTATTAATTTGATTTTGTTTAAGAAGTCAATACAATTAGAATAAAATCAAATGAATCTCGTTAACATGTTTTAAAGAATAGTAGAAAATTAATATTATTTTGTTACAAGGGACTTCCAAAAATTCTAGATTTGTGAACTAGTAAACCAATGTAAGTAGTTCAATGATGAAGAAGAATTTTCAAAGATGTTATAAGGATGCATCATGCTTTTGAATTTGTAAATAACCTGAAAAAAAAAAGTCACTTCAATCATTTAACCAAGATAACCTACAATAGTAGAAGCATGAATAGTAAACGTAGAAATAAGAGATGCAAGTGAAAAAGACATTCAAAGAAACCAAAGCGATTGTACAAGAGGGCTCCAAGGCTTTTGGGATGGGCAAGCTAAAGGTTACTCACATTCCTATGAAGGAAACCAATCTTTCGAAGATAAAAATTGCACCAAACTTCATTATTTGAATCAATCCAGGTAGATCGCTTGTAGTAATGAAAGTGAATCTATTACATAACAAGTTTTCTAAACAAGAAGACTAAGAAATACATGCCTCTAGAGGAAAATTCAAATTGGTTGATCCGGATTCAATAAATCATAAATATTTCATCTACATAAATATTCTCTACATAAATATTTCATCTACCATGGGGATTCCATCGGACCAACACAATAATCATCATTTGATTGCTTTTCCAATAAGCTTGATACTGTGATGATTCTCTAGAGAGTCCTACAACAACCATGGGAGTCCTCCTGTGTTACGCCCCTATACTACTAGTGTAACCCCTTATTTTTATTATTACAACCCCATTATTATATTTTTGTACCCATGCAGTCCGCATATTGTTATTATTGTGCCCCATAGAAGCCCACTATTATTATTATTGTGCCCCATAGAAGCCCACTATTATTATTATTGTGCCCTTACATTATTATTGTTATGTCGTCCCTGATTATATTATGACCCCTTAGACTCCTATATATAGAAAGGAGGTCTTGTAGTTTGAATCATTAAAGAATTGTTTATTTATGTAATGTAAAGGAGGTTGCCCCCTTGAAGAGGTTGAATTCTAAGGCGTTCATTTATCTTTTCTATGTTTTTGTGAGTTGGTTTCATAACATTTGGTATCAGAGCTTTGGATTCTATGGTTTCCCTACTCCAAACAAGTTATCATGGAATTTGTGCTATAACATTTTTTCTGCAACGTTTCAGATAGTAACAAAAAAACTCATTTTCGGTTGAAATCATTCTAAACCTCGGATCCAAAATTCAAAGTTTTTCACGCTATATTTGCGGAGATATGATCTGAGGAAGTTGGCCATTTTGCAGCCTCCTGAATTACATTACAAATAGGTGACTTGGGTAAAATAGCTGTAACCTCTGTTTTGAGCATCATATTGAAATTTCATAAGAAGTTACAGAAAGAGGATAGTCTGTAGTTTCTTGTGTATATTTTTTAGATACTAAGGTCAAAACAATGACACGTGGCACTTCATACAATTTCGCTCTTCTAAAAGGTAAATAATTAGGTCATCTTGGGAGATTGTGCACAACTCTTTCTTTCAAAATCCAATTTCGATCAGACTGGTGGCATTGGAAAGAGGACATAGAGGGCTACTCTAGGTCACAATTTCAGAACTGGAAGAGCCGAAATTACAGAGTTACAGTCGTTTCAATATCGAGCTCCTAAAATCAAGAAAAGGTGATATGAGGAAGTTTGATGGCAAGGATCCGGTAAATTGGATACTACATATCGAGCAATATTTTGATAAACATGGTGTAACAGTGTTACAAAGGCTATGTATTGCATCTTCATATTTGGAACTAGATTAATTTTTATGGTATAAATGGCTTTGTTCTCGTAAACAACTTGTTACGTGGTCAATTTTCACAGAGGAAATGATAGCACATTATGAGGATACAAAGAGAAACACCACAACAATTGGAAGAAAAAAGAGAAAAAGGGCTTTGTTACAAAGTCTAAAGCAAAATCATGGCAACAAGGAAGTCTACCCGTCACAACTATAAAGATGGAAGTGTTGTTTCTCCTAGCCTTCCACAACCTACAAGGGTTATACCACAACAATTGGAAGAAAAAGGAGAAAAATGACTTTGTTGCAATTGTGATAACAAATACATTAAAGGTCATAAGTGTGCTGAGAAGAAATTATTTCACATTGATTGTGGAGAGGAGGAATAAAAGGTTCAAGAAGTGAAAGATCACAGTGAGAAAGAAGAAATGAATCCGACCATATCTTGTAATTCATTGGATGGAATTACCAATCCTCAAACTATCAATATAGAAGGACATATCAAGAAGAAACATGTTCAAGAATTGAAAGATCACATCGAGTCTTAAGAAATCAATCTGACCATATCTTGTAATGCACTGGAAGAAATTACCACTCCTCAAACTATCAAGATAGAAGGACATATCAAGAAGAAAAACGTTCAAGAAGTGAAAGATCAAATCGAGAAAGAAGAAATGAATCCAACCATATCTTGTAATGTATTGGCTGGAATTACCACTCCTCAAACTATCAAGATAGAAGGACATGCCAAGAAGACAAAAATTCAAGAATTGAAAGATCACATCAAGCATCAAGAAATGAATCTGACCGTATCTTGTAAAGCATTAGAAGAAATTACCACTCCTAAAACTCTAAAGATAGAAGGACATATCAAGAAGAAAAAGGTTTAAGTAGTGAAAGATCACATCCAGCATCAACAACAAGTTCTCCAACATTTAAAGGATAACACCACTTTGGTACATAATTGAATGAAACAACAGGTAGATCAACATCACAGTGAAAAATGTTTCGATGTAGGTGATTGGGTATTTTTATGGCTACATCTCAAGAAAGCTATTTATGAGAAGGAAATGTTGGTAATACTATATGCACTTAAGAAATGGCTACCTTACCCAATGGGAAGACACGTCAAGGTAAAAATGGATCATGATAGTCGTAAATACTTTTCAGAATGAATATTATCTTTAGAAGAACAGAAAAAATGGGTCAAAAATATGTTGGGTTATGACTTTGACATCATCTATAGAAAAGGGAAGCAAAATTTTGTTGCAGATGCACTCTCAAGAAAGGATGAGGATGTGGAAGCATTGGTTTGTACTATTTCTATTATCCAGGTAGATTGGATAAATGAAGCAAGGGATGAATGGAAGAAGGGCAAAGAAGTGTGGCCACTCATTCAAAAGTTGCAGAATATCCCAACTCAAACAATATTGCTAGAACTTGAAGAGGAAGGAAAAATCATATTGGATCCTGTAGCAGTCATAGAAACAAGAACCTGGCAACTACAAAATCGATCAATTTTAGAGTATCTCATCAAGTGGAAGAACTTACCCACTGAAGATTTAACATGGGAGGACAAGAATTTTATATAAGAAGCATCAAGAACTACTCAAGCATTGAGGATGACACTTTTTGAAGGAGAGGGGCTTGTTAGGCCCCTATACTACTAGTGTAACCCCTTATTGTTATTAGTACAACCCCCGTGTTATATTGTTGTACCCATGCAGTCCCCATATTGTT
>APFE030634056.1:54192-66574 GCA_000404065.3 Pinus taeda | reverse complement strand
TTATGATTACAACAACCATATCTAAACATTAAAAGCATTCTTTAACACCTAACACTCCATGAAGTCGAATTTGATTAAACCTCCCACGTGGTCATCTGACTGCTGAAGACAAACCCTAGAAATTAGGGAACATGTTTCCCTATTTTTAGGGTTTAGGATCCCTGAAAATAGCACGTGTGACAGAGCCATTATCTCTTCATCCATGACACATTTTACGAAACTGAAGGAGTTTTTTGTATCCCATGTTGTCCATAACACAAACCTCTCCTGGTTTTTTAAACCATTTCTCCAGATGTCTAGAAACTGTCCTTGAAAAACACATGGCAAACAGGAAAAATCCGTTTTCTGAAAGACTACACCTACAACAATTTTGTAGCGCAACTTTGGTCACCCGTTTCTCCCAGATCAAAATGAATTTGAGGAAACAGAAGGAGGATTTTTTGAATCCGTCCATGCTGAACAAAAACCTCTCTTGGTTTTTTGAAACATTGTTCCTACCGCCCAAAATAAGTCTTTGAAAAACAAGTGTTAAACAGGAAAGTCTATTTGTGAAAAACTGCACCTACAACAGTTTTGTAGCGCAAGGTCAACCATAAATTCCTCCAACCTAAGAATTAATTTGAAGAAACTGAAAGAGGTTTTTGTAGCGCAGCATGTTAGGAAGAAAAAACTCTTTCAGTTTGAAAAATGGAATTCTCAGCTGCTCAGGAAAGCTTCTGTAAGTTGACTAGTAAAAACAGTTTTTCTCTGATAAAACAGGCTGCTACAGGGGTTTCGTAGCGCGCTGCGAAAACACTTAGAGTGAGTTTTTAACTATGAAAACCTTGAAAAAAGTTTGACACATGGAATGTTAGGTGATGTGGGACCAGTGATGGGCAAGAACGGTGTGTTGACTCTATTTGACCATACCAACAAGACTCTTTTATAGATCTTAGACACAGAAACAACCATGGAAAGAATAGACCAAGACTAACATGAATCCTTTGGAATCAAATTGATGTCAAAAAACATGGTGAGGCTTTTAGGACATGGAATGAGGCTGTCAAACCTTATTTGAAAAAGAGATATGATCTTAAAAGACTTCTAACCTTATGACCTAACCCTTAAAGCATGAAATGACCTAGAGACCCTTTAACACCATGACTAGAAGGAGGGTTTGTAAATGAGAATGACAGTAATTGTGATGATCTAACTCAAACTTATAAGACTATGATTAGAAACAAGGAAACTTACCAAATCTTAGAGACAAAGATTTTAGGGTGATAACACATACAACCAAAACTTCCACTAGCTCCGATAGCAGAACATTAGAGTCACTACCGCATGCTACTCGAAAGAGATGTACTAGCTATGCACTATGAATAAGCCAAGGCTCATTACAATACACTCCAAACTTTCTCTAAATTACTGATGCAGGAGCATGCGACTCAGAGGGAAAAATCCTGTAGTTTCTATGTTTTTTCTCGTTACAAAAATAGGAACAGAGTAAAGAATAAAACATGCTATCTCTTCTAGTTAAAAATAGCATAAAAGTAGATAATAAAACATACTATCTTTTCACTGATAGACTAGTTGTAAAAAAGCATTAAATTACTATGTAAAGGGCTGCTTTTGTAATAGGAAAAGTTATCCATATGAATAAAAAAGACTTTGGTCACCAAGCTGGGGAGAGGGGTGTGGTGGCAGAAGTGTGATTATGAAAACCTTCTCTCACATTCTGAGAAAGAAGCTAAATGCTATTTTGTTCATATGAATTTGTGAAGTCACTGTAATACTTAGAATTGACGCAGTTTTAACATGGCATTTAATTGAAATTCATGTGATATTTATTTACCTGTGTATTAAGGAAGTTTGGCGACAATGGCAGTATAGGCTCGAAAGAATTATAAGACAACACTATTTTCCAGTTAATTGAATGATAAAACTTGATATGCCGTATATGTGTGGTGGTTCTCCTTAATATAATTGGTCGAATACAGAGTATATGCGTGGCTGCATGCGTGGTTATTATCTTATTTTCTTTTGGTCGAAGTTGAACTACAGTAAAAAGAAGAGCGTTGTATAGCTGTTAGCGCAGAACAGTGTTGTAAATTTCTTGTGGTGATCGGGTTCCTCATAACGAATGGCTCGAAACAGCATGTGGTCTGCTAGCGGAGTGTTCTATTAATTATTTATATGCAAATACGATTCGCTGTTGTATATGTCACAACCGATTGGTCCATTCGAATGATCTGAGCTCTGCGGTGGGAATTCATTGGTATTCAAGGTATTATGGTATTACAATGAAATCTGTGTAGTGGTTGTTGTATAGTTTGTAGCATAAATATTTCCTACGCATAACCGATTTCTCTCCATTCGGATGGTTTGTAATAGTGGTGGTTGCGCGTTGATATTCAAGGCCTCATTAGATTGGAACGAAAGTCTATTGAATTGCTGATCAATAATTTGGTTACATCATAATAGAACCTTTCGAGTAAGTTTTTAAGGTGCCAAGAAAGGTTCACTACGTGGAGAGATATCCCAGCTTGATAATGCAGAATTTTCAAGAAGTTTCAATGAATCACTGAGTAGTAAAGGATAAGAACCATTGGAGAATGGTAAGTTGAATTTCCATGTGTTAATTGCCGGGTTCATTGAATTGGGTCTAGAAATCCAAAGTTTATTAGATATTCATAACATTGAATTGGAGATATGAATATATGTTATGGCTGTGGCTCATTTATATTGAGTTTTCATGAAGCTGGTTTGAATTCTATGGGATGGGGCGAAGACCTTGTAAATAAGATGAAAGCTTTCATATGGGATTTTAATGGTTTTATGATCATTGTGAACTAATAGAGTTTCCACGAGAGAGATTGAAACCTGAGTTGTTAAATGCTCATTAAGGAAAGAAGCTTCCGCATGAGTTGAAATTGCCAGTGAGTGGATTTACTTGGCTTGAAACAGGAATTGCATTTTTATATGCATAGTACTGGGAGATTCTGGGTTTATGCAGGCCTGGCTTGCATCAAGTGGTATCAAAGCAGGGAAAGTTTCCTGCGGAGAGAGGGACTGAGGTAAAGGCATCATTACTATCAGAACAAAAACAAATTGGGGAATATTTCTGTGAAGAGGAACATGCACACAGGAAAAGGCAACGAGCTGAATGATAAAAGACTACAGTGGGAGATGTAGCAGTCCAACAAAGGATTGGAACAAACAGGAATAGGTAATTCCTTAAATGAAAGAGAAATCAAGATTGCTTAATGCAACTTCTGAAAGGAAAGGACTTGAGAAACCAACCAGAAGACAAGCCATTCAAAGTGCAGAAGAATGGGTGAAACAAGATCATGCTGAGATCTTGAAAGAGAGGTAATATGTTATTCTCTGTTTTAAATTAAGAGTGTGTGTTTTATGCTAATGCACAGGTGATAGCAAGAGAAGCTGTGAGAGAAGAACCAAGTGAGTTCTTAAAGACAGAGTAAGGAGAATACTCTTATAGAGAAGTGGCAGTGAACCTAAAGAATCCAATAAGGAATTGGATAGAGAGGACAACTGAAGTGTTCTCAGGAGAGAGTGGGAGATTGCAGAAACCTAGAAGGAGAAAAGGTGTTGCTCAGGAAGAGGTTCCAGACGGAGGACCCATTCTTACCAAAAGACTAAGTGAGGAGAGCTTAGTGAGGTAAGATTGCAGCCAGGAGGACTAGTTGTTGCAGAGGCTTGTTGCAAAGGAGCTCATGAAGAAAGAAGAAAAGAAGATGACTACTAATAGTCATAGCAGAGGTTCAGGAAAAAGCCACAGTAGAAGACATAAGAGAGAGGATGCCAAGGTAAATGGAAAGAAGTTGAGTCAAGAGGAAGTTGAAATGGAAGAATCCATTTGTGAACCAGAACAAGGAGAATTTCTGGGAGATAGTGAAGATGAAGACTTGAAGACTGAAACTTCAAGTAAGACCAAAGGGTCACATGGGTTTAAATCTGGAAATTTGTGTATGTTTGCAGGTGAAAGACAATTGGCTGATATTTTCATGAAAAAGGAAAAAGACCAGCAGAATCAAAATTCTATTCTGGAAGAGCATGAGGTAGATAGATCTCATGCATAGTTGGAGAAGATGATCATGGAGGACCAGAGAAGAGGTTCAGAGAAATGCCACAGAGATGAGATGACTACAGAAGTTCGAGAAAGAGAGATTGCAGTAGTAAAGGTACAGTTGCAGGTACTATAAGAATGGCTACAAGAGCAGGAAAATCAGAAAGGAAAATGGATCTTTCCACTGAAAGGAAAGAGAGTGATTTGGCGACAATTGCAGAGGAGGTTGAGGCAAATTGTGATTGCCTTGTTGAAAAAGGGACTTAGAGTTCTTGAGCCATAGATGGAATTTGAAGATTCCAAATGCAGATTTGTTCAGAAGGAAATAATGGAGGAAGCAGTCAAGACTGAAAAGTCTTGTGATTTAAAAACTAATGAGTTGCGCATGTTTGCAGGTACAGAACAAGGACATGAACAAGCTTTAGAATTTATCCAAGAAGAGTTGAATCTGAAGGCTGTTCAGATCGATGATGAGATAACAAGATCTCTGAAGGAGATGAAGAAGAAGGAATATAATCAGGATATTGATGCAGAGAAAGAAGGACCAGCTGATGATGGGTCAAGCACTAAGGAAGTTGTTGAATTGTATAGAAAACTAGATCTCCAGAGAAGAGAGTTGGAGAGACAGAGGACTTATGTGCAGGTTAATTTGCTGAAGAAGCAAGGGAAGAGAGTTTTTATGAATGACAATCATGAAGCAGAATATGGTAGAAAAGCGAGACTAGCTGATAGTCTCATGGTGAATGCAAATCAGCATACTGATGTGATGATAGAGGAGTCGGAAAAGAACTCAGAGCAGCATACTGAAGTGTTGCCAGAGAAAGCTGAGGAGAAAGCCAGTGAAGATTTTTTGAGTCCTGAAAAAGATGTGGAGCCGCAGAGAGAAAACTTGGTGACTGAATCGACAAGTGAGACCAGTGGGTCTTGTGATTTTAATGCTGACAACTTGGTTGTGTTTACAGGTAAGAAAGAGGACAGTCCATCATTTGGAATTATCTTGGAAGGAGGAGAACAATTGTAGAAAGAAGATGAGACAGTCATGTCTCATAAGCAGAGGTTTGTTATCATGGGCGACAAAAGAGAGTTGGCTTTTCTGTATAGCCAAAAGAAGATTGGAGGAAAAAAATTTGAAGCTGCTATAGTAGTACAGGATGAAGCTACGGTGGTTGAAAAACTTGGTTTGTTTGCCAGAATCAATCAAGATGATGATGGACACTTACTGAAGATTGTCAAAAAGGAAGATTAAGGTTATGCTGGAACAAATTTACAGCATGATTAAATGCTTAAGAAGAAATGGTTGAAATATTTACTGAAGACATTTGAACTTGAGGAAGAATTTACAGGTGATGAGCCAAAGCATGTTGCAGAGGGACAGGAAGCTTGGGAGGTAGCAACATCTATGACGGCAGCGGAAGCAACATCTATGACAGCAGCAGAAGCAACATCTATGGTGACAGCTAAGGAAACATTGACAATAGCAACATCAATGTTAGCAACGTCTATGGTGGCAGCTAAATTAACAGAAATTGGGAACAACAGCAGTAAGATGGACATAGAAATTGAAGAAATATGGCAGCGGATGATGCAGCAATCCAAATGGAGGAAAATAGAAATAGTAGCAAGCAAGATCAATCAGAACTTGAACCTGATTGACAGGAAGAAGAAAATGGAGCAAAGGACAACAGAAATGCAGCGACAGCAAAGGAATAAAGCATTTGGACAGTTGCAGAACAAAGTGTGGGATCCTGGAAGACAAGAACAAAGACTAAAACGCATGATCAGGAGATCATGATCATTTTCAACCTTGGGAGTCTGATGCAGGAGCATGCGACTCAGAGGGAAAAATCCTACAGTTTCTATGTTTTTTCTAGTTAAAAAAATAGGAACAGGGCAGAGAATAAAACATGCTATCTTTTCTAGTTAAAAATAGCATAGAAGTAGATAATAAAACATACTATATTTTCACAGATAGACTAGTTGTAAAAAAGCGTTAAATTACAATGTAAAGGGCTGCTTTTGTAATAGGCAAAGTTATCCATATGAATAAAAAAGACTTTGGCCGCCAAGCTGGGGAGAGGGGTGTGGTGGCGGAAGTGTGATTATGAAAACCTTCTCTCAAATTCTGAGAAAGAAGCTAAATGCTATTTTGTTCATATGAATTTGTGAAGTTGCTGTAATACTTAGAATTTCCGCAGTTTTAACATGGCCTTTAATTGAAATTCATGTGATATTTATTTACCTGTGTATTAAGGAAGTCTGGCGACAGTGGCAGTATAGGTTCGAAAGAATTATAAGACAACACTATTTTCCAGTTAATTGAATGATAAAACTTGATATGCCGTATATGTGTGGCGATTCTCCTTAATATAATTGGTCAAATACAGAGTATATGCGTGGCTGCATGCATGGTTATTATCTTATTTTCTTTTGGTCGAAGTTGAACTACAGTAAAAAGAAAAGGAGAAATGTATAGATGTTAGCACAGAACAGTGTTGTAAATTTCTTGTGGTGACCAGGTTCCTCATAACAAATGGCTCGAAACAGCATGCGGTCTACTGGTGGAGCGTTCTATTAATTATTTATATGCAAATATTGTTCGCTGTTGTATATGTCACAACCGATTGGTCCATTCGAATGATCTGAGCTCTGCGGTGGGAATTCATTGGTATTCAAGGTATTATGGTATTACAATGAAATCTGTGTAGTGGTTGTTGTATATTTTGTAGCATAAATCTTTCCTACGCATAACCGATTTCGCTCCATTCGGATGGTTTGTAATAGTGGCGGTTGCGCGTTGATATTCAAGGCCTCATTATATTGGAATGAAAGTCTATTGAATTGTTGATCAATAATTTGGTTACATCATAATAGAACCTTTCGAGTAAGTGTTTAAGGTGCCAAGAAAGGTTCACTACGTGGAGAGATATCCCAGCTTGATAATGCAGAAGTTTCAAGAAGTTTCAATGAATCACTGACTAGTAAAGGATAAGAACCATTCGAGAATGGTAAGTTGAATTTCCATGTATTAATTGCTGGGTTCATTGAATTGGGTCTAGAAATCCAAAGTTTATTAGATATTCATAACATTTAATTGGAGATATGAATATATGCTATGGTTGTGGCTCATTTAGATTGAGTTTTCATGAAGCTGGTTTGAATTCTATGGGATGGGGCGAAGACCTTGTAAATTAAATGAAAGCTTTCATATGGGATTTTAATGGTTTTATGATCATTGTGAACTAATAGAGTTTCCACGAGAGAGATTGAACCCTGATTTGTTCAATGCTCATTAAGGAAAGAAGCTTCCGCATGAGTTGAAATTTCCAGTGAGTGGATTTACTTGGCTTGAAACAGGAATTGCATTTTTATATGCACAGTAGTGGGAGATTATGGGTTTATGCAGGCCTGGCTTGCATCAATTACACTTATAGGAAGCTTGGATCCCAGAAGCCTATATAATGAGTTATGAGGTTCTATAAATAGAAAAGGGTGGGGTGACCCTTGACATCCCCCTTTGTGACTCTTCCCCTACCCTCATGACTCTTCAACTTACACATTACTATTACATCCTACTATTGAGAATTGGTCTTTCACTTTTACAACATGTTTACATTACAATCTGCACATGTACCCATGTGAGACAAAAATGGGCTTGAGTAAGCCATGCAAGACATCATTAAGACTTGGAAATTTTTGGGAAGACTAACTCTTCGACATCCTCTCAATGATCGACGGTGGCTAATTGATGCCAATCTTGGTAGTCTATTATGGTGTCTACGTACTCTGTGGTAACATCCTTCTGAAAGTGAACTCTTGCCTCTATTACATCTAGGTGCACTGATTTGACACCTCTATCCAACTTGTCAGATAAAATGTGCATCATAGTCTTGAGTGTAGCCGAACCAGCGTCATATTGGTGCATAGTGTTTGTGCTCATCTATAAGTCTACGCTAGTGGCTATGTGCATCAACTGGTCAAAGTACATGTCCAACTTGAGTTGGAATTGATTCTTTTCCTTCGCCTCGAGTGTGAAAATGGATGGGATCACATGCTTGCACACAATGACATCCATGCTCCTGAACACTCGTGCATGTGAAGTCTGCAAGCTGGTGATGAGTTGTGGGAGTTCCTCATAGTTATGGATTTGAATTCGGATGCATGCCTTCAACTCCATTGCCTTTGGTTTTATCATCTTTGGCAAGTGCAATGGGGCTCCCTTGTACCTCATTGTCCATATTTTCACGTGATCGACAATAATGTGTAAGTCTGAAAAGATGCGTGCTCTTCTAGCACAATGCTTCTGCCAACTGTTAAGATGGACAACTGACTTATGCATGGTGACGAACTTGAAGTACAAATTCCACATGACTATCTTGAGAGATGATACTTCATCAAGTATCAATTTCCTCAACTTTTCTCTAGTGGATGATGTCGCTTTTTCTTCCCCCTGCCTGGCCGCATGTAGCTCCTTAGCCATGTGCTTGTTCTCAACTATCAAGAATCTAACACTTGAGATGGTGACTTTGGCATATGCTTTGGTAGCATTGGCCAATGTAGCTAGATGTTTGTGCACATCAAACACAATCACTCATTTTTCAAACTGCACAGGAGATATGTTGTAGTGTTCTTCTCAATGATGTACGAAAATAACTCACTTAAGATTGTGGATGAAAAACAATCTCAAAAATAGAAATGATTTCTAAACATTGTAGATATGAAACTATTGATAGAAACAAAACCTGCCAAAATTCTGATCTATTCTGCAATCATAGTCAAACAATGAAAGAAAGAGTAATAACCCCAAAACATCCAATGGAAACCAAATATGTAAAGAATAATTTTATAATAACACCTGTGAAGGGAACAGATAAATGTTACCAGTCCCCCTCTATGGGATGGGTTCTTGGCTGTCCTCAAACGTCTTCAGCTTATGTAGAGTCTCTCTCCTCTATAATGCATAAACCCAACAAAAATATGGTGTGCGACAAGGAAAATAATAAGAGTTGTAATGGTGAGTGCAACAATGAAAATAATTAAAAGTGAATAATGAATGGAAAACCCTCCTATTTATAACAAAATATTGAATTATCTTTGAACAATGAGCAATAATAAAATATTATTGATCCCATTCTTGGAATTACCACTTGGAATATTTTATTACAATTGTTTAGGAGAGAAAAAGTATTTAAACTTTTACTTAGAAATAATAAATAAATAAATGATTTATTTATTATCTCAAGGAGTTAGTTAAGGAATAATAAACAAATAACGATTTATTTAATTATTCCTAAGGGATTTTGTCAAATTTAACAACGAATAATAGTTAATTAATGATTGATTAGTTATTCATAGAGAAAAATAAGAAAAATAATGATTTATCTGTTTATTTTTCATGATTGGGTAAAATTTAACAAGGAATAATAATAAAACAATGGTTTAATTAATTATTCCTAGAAGAATATCAAATAAATAGTGATTTATGTAATTATTCTTCATGGGTTTAACTATAAATTACTTAATAAAGGTGGTGTATTAGGTAATTTATCACAGTGAAAGCAAATTTACTATGGTAAAATTGGCTTTACATGGTGTACTTCGATCCATCTAGTAAATTAGGCTAGATGGTCAATTTTTTGGTGATAACAAGATACATGGACATCCGATGTTGGCACTCTATGTGACTACACAACTCTGCGTTGTGACTCATTGAAAGATATGTTGCGCACATTCGCTTCCAGATTGTCGTCAAGGATTTCAGTGTCTCCTTGATCACTTGGGACTTGTTGTGCTCCCATATTTGGTGAAGTTGATGGTGTGACCTCTTGGTTCTGAGGCATGAGATCAATGTCCTGATGTAACTAGAGTTGAAACATATCCATGTTGTCTGCTCTAGCATCTGTTCAATCTCTTGAGCAAGTCCTGCTCCTACGGCTACTCACCCTATCTACTATAGGCCATCTGCTCGGATGAATCAATCACCTATATGGGCGCAGTTTCATAAATATCTGGATGTTGCACCTCCTACTGTTTCTATTCCTGTTGTGCTTCCTTCTCTCTTCTCTGAAACTCTTCCTTGAGTTGTTGCTTCAACTCCTGCAACTCTTTTTTTGCTTCCTCCAGCTTATGTTTCTCTCTTTGCCTTTGTGTGATCCTTCTGTCTCACTGTCACCTCTTCGCCTCAATATCCAAAGATTTTTTTAACACAAGTGGGTCTGCTTTGAAATTGCAACTTTCCTCCACCTCTGCGCTGTCAGCAATCTTCCTCTTGCCTTTGTCAAGCGTAGATATGCTGCACTCTAATACTATTGATGATGTTGGTCTTTGAGATTATATTTCCTTCTACGCTGCTAACCATTCTACAACCATGCTGACTGGTTCATTGAGCCTAGAGAAGTGATAGCAATATATCCATGGGTCTTCCTCAGGCTAATGACATGAGCTGTGGATCTAAGGATGATGCACTCTCACACAATGGTCCTTCACTAAGCAATGTGGGTCATATGGATTGAAACTTATGGTACCAAAAGTGAACCTCTTGAATTACTCCATCTCGGCCTCAACATGCTTGAGATTATGGATCTCATACAACCTGATCCACAAAGGAAGAGCGGGCCAAGGTACCTTATTCTTCCTGCATAGTCTTGCTGACAACCTTGTCGAGATGTGATATGCTACCACTTCCATGACCAACTTATCCATGGTAAACGTCAGTAAAACATGTGAAGCCTTATCTGTGTTATACATGAAGGTGCCAAGGGGTGAGGCATACCAATATGCTATGTCGATAAATGCCTCCATTGTTGCCTATGATATGGAAGGCAGATCCTATTCAAAGATCATCCTGTACACTAGATGATGAAGTGGTCTGATAGCTATATGATAACTCCAGGGAAGATGCATTTAGAGAACAACCGGGAATAAATGTATACAGAGGTTTCTGAATGTGTCCATACCCAATCCAAGCCAGGGAACTGCTGATGAGCACATAGTGCATCAAGTATGTAATCGAACATGAAAAAATTTGTTTTATGTCCCTTGGGCAGATGCTGGGCTTCCATCACTTGTTCCTTCAACTAGAGAGACAACATGTCAGACTAGTTAAAATGTCTTCCTTCATTTGCTAGCTGATCCAACACAATCACCCAACTCTGTGGGAAGGTCTTTATGCTCTCCTGGCCATATAAGTGACACCTGTGATACCTTGAGACAAAGAAACACTCATGGAAATAACTTTGTTAGTTGAAAACCAAAACAACTTGAGGACTGGCATGCAAAACACCTGGGTGATTGACTGGAATATTTGCGCAAGTTTCATCAGGAGGCTGGGAGACTGATTTCCAAAACCACACAGAACACAGTCTAGACTGTCAGTAGGCTAACTGACTACTGAAAGTGCATAGAGCATAGTCCAGCTTGGCCTGCTAAGGATTGAAACTGTGCAATGTGCAGTTTCAGTCAATAATGATAACAACATGGTCAAAATACATTTGCACAATCCCAGGGGCCAACGGGGCACTGCCTCTCAGAATTGCATAGAGAAAGCCTAGAGGGTAGTGCTAGACAAGTTCTACGCAATTCTTGTGAGGAAGGAAGAGCCTTCACTTTCAGAAATGCGCAGTGTAAGCCAGGCAAGGCAAGGTCCGGGCCAACGTAGCCCAAACTCACTGACGAGCGACTGAAAACATGAAAAGGATGAATGCTTGTGTGAAGATGAGTGTAGATATGAGTGAATGAACATGCATGAAAAAAGTGAGTGTAGTATTCAGTAAACGGGAAAACATGTAAGTGTGTGAAGCGAGTCTCCGCAAGGGCGATTGTCAACGTAGAAATAGTGCTATGCATGCAGCAACAATGAGATGCAATGAAAAAATTGTAACATTTCTTCTACAAGCTAACATGCATTAACATGAAAATAAGATTTCAACAAAACCAAGCAAACAACACTCACACAAATCAAAATACACAAAGAGACAGAAAAGTAGCAAAAGACATGAAAATCAGACTTACCCGGAAAAAGATGAGTTGAGTGTGTCGGATGCTCCTAGATACGATGGGGGATGCTAGAGCTCCAAGATCGAAGTGAGGAATGAGCTCTGAAGCATCAAATAAATAGATTTGATAATATCAAGGTTTATGATGTGCATGCCACAAATCTAGGAAAACGTGACACTTGGCCGAAAGTTCCTAAGACAACTTTTGCATGTAACTGTTGTGTGTGGAGCACAATTGTTCAGAGTTCTTTGTTTCAGTTGGATGTATACCCCAGGAAGTTTGTACACCCCTCCACGTGGGGGGGTGCGAGGGGGTCCAGGG
>APFE030634056.1:27262-48931 GCA_000404065.3 Pinus taeda | reverse complement strand
TTCATTTTGCTGGATAATAGAAAGGAAGGACTAGCTGTTCGGGGTGGACGTAGCCCAAACTGGGTGAACCACATATATATGTGTCTCTCTTGTTTTATGCATTTTTTGTGTTTATATTTCTGCAATATTTTATGTGTTCCATTGCTCCGTAATATATAATTTTCTGATAGTAACCTCCTAACACTAAAAATGGATCCCTAAAATCTAGGGGTGATTTTTTCTTTTTTCTTTTTTGTTTTTTCTGGAAAAGAAACCCATGCATGCAAGCAAGATTGCTCAGCCCTGGAGGGAATCGATCAACTTGGGAGCACATGCAACAGACTGCAAGCCTTGGAGCTACTTCTGCATAGTTTCTGGGCTAAGTGGCTATGGGTGCCCCTGAGGCCCTATGCAATTTCTGGATTGAAGCCCATGGTGTTAGTCAAAACTACACAAAATTTGAGAGCAAGCCTAGTGATGGGCTGCTCTGTGAAATTTTTAGAGGGAAGGCTTCCTTCTTTATCTGTGCATTTCTAGAGAGCAGTAGGCTTCCTTGATGTTCTACACAATTCTAGAGAGGAAGGTTGGTTCCCCTCTAGTTCTGTGTAATTTTCCAAGTGAGTACAACAGCCAGAAAATGACCAAGTTTTGGGATGTCAACATGTGGGTGGAAGGTAAACAAGCTAGCAAGCACAAGATGATAAGCCACTAAAACTCAACTGAATCATATGTACGTAGACAGTGTAAGACATGCCGCTAAGGATGGCTAGTAGTCAAGCTCCAAAAGGAATCTAAGGAAAAATTTTTGAGGGTGGTTGTAGCCGCTACAACATAAGTCTAGACAAAAAAATCTACAACTACATTTTCTTTTTTTGGCTTGTCAATGATAGTAAAATCAAACTGTTGTAACAATAACAACCATCTAATGATATTAGTATTCAGATCAAGCTTATTCATCAAATATTTAATAGTTGCATGATCAGTATGCACAAAAGTTTGGAATTTAGTGATATAGTGCCTGAATTAGTTTAAGGACTGTACATCAACTAAGAGTTCTTTTTCAGTGACAGTATAGTTCAATTCAATGGGTCAACCTTAGACATATTTTTACTATTGAAATGAATGGCATAGGGTAACTTATCATCTATTTTCCCTAAGGCTTGCCCCACAACTTTGTATGATGCATCAGTATGGATATGGAAAGGCATAGCCCAATTGGGACCCCTAAGTATGGGTGTAGTGGTCAATTATTTTTTAATATTTCAAGTACCTCTTGAAAACTACTTGACCAACATAAATCTAGGTCCTTGGCCAACAATCCAAACAATGGTGAAGTTACTTTACTAAAATCCCTGATAAACCTTATATAATAACCAGTCAAGCCCAAGAAACTCCTAACATCCCTCTGCTTTTGAGGGGTAGGGACCCTTTTGATGATGTAAATCTTATTTGGGTCCACTTGTATCCCTTCCCTAAGATATGGAATGGCCAAGGACAATCCCTGCATTCATTCATAATTCACATTTCTCAAGACTCGGGGACAGGTTCATTTCAATGCATTTTCTCAGAACTTTACCTAGATTAGAGAGAGCCTCCAGGAAGTCACATACATAGGGAGTGAAATAATCCATGTAGATCTCCACAGATTCATGAATAAGATCAACAAATATGCTCAAAAATTCCCTTTTAAAAGTGGCGACGACATTGCATGTATTGAATGGGAGGAATCTATAAGAAAACGTGCCCCAAGGACATGTAAATGTAGTCTTGTCTTGCTCTTCAAGGCTAATCTGGATATGATTGTAACCACTAAATCCATCCATGAAAGAGAATAAATTATTCTCTAAAAGACCATCTAAAACTTGGTTAATGAAATGCAACGGGAAATGGTATTTCTTTTTGGTCTTGCTCAATTCTCTGTAATCCACATAGATACTCCACTTCCCATTCTTCTTTGTGACTAAGATTGGTGGGGACATCCACTCACTATCTGAGATGTGTTATATGAACCTTGCATCCAAAAACTTTTGTAATTCTTCCTTCACTATGTCCTTAAGGGTTGGATTCATTCTCCTCTGAGGTTGGCACATAGGTTTGTATCCCTCTTTGATATATATGTGATGAGTACAAACCAAGGGATGCACCCCCTTCATTTCTTTATAGTCCAATGAAAAAGCATCTAAGTGGTCTCTCAATATCTTTCACAATTTCTCTTCTTGTTTGGCTGAGAGAGAGGGGTTAATCTTCAAGGTTATCGATGGACCAAAATCTACAAATTTGACATGTTCAGGACTTTGTTCAACTGAGCATAACTTAGTCCAAGGACTACTCTCAGATTCTTTCACTAGCTCATCAAGAGGAATGGTATTGGGGGGTTGGTTCGAAAGGATATGGTCAACGACATCATATTCATCAAGTTTCCCACCTCCTATAACATCATCTAGGGTATAGTGTGTAGGGTGTTGCGTGATACACTTTATCTTCTTCCTCCTCTTCTGTCGAGAAGGGTAAGTCATGCTCCATGGATGAATGAGCAGGAGGATACAATACCAATTGTTTAGGAAAATGTCCATTCTTAATGGTCATGTTCCCAACCCTACAAATAATGTAAGCATCAAGAATGGCTAACCATGGCCTTCCTAAAATGAGAGGATAGCCACTGAACTTGGTTTTGGGCTGGAGAACCAGGAATTCAATAGGATACTCCCAAGAGTTAATGGAGACTATGACATCCTCAACAACTCCCTTAGGAGCTACTATGGATCTATATGCAATTTGTATCACTATAGCGATATTTCTCAAAGCTACTTGATGATTTAGCTTTAACATGGTTTCTTTAGTCATTACATTGATGGAATCCCCAAGATCAATTAAGGTATGAGGGACAATGATGCCATTAATGTGCACATCCACTGCTGGAATTCCGGGCCCTAGGTATTTTGGGAGAATCACTCACCCTAGCATCAAATCAAATAATTTACCAACAACATTGATGGTGGGGGTGTCTCTCCTTCTTCTCCCAAGTTATTTGAATATTTCTCCTTGATAAGCTTATTATATATGGGAACATCCTTAATAGCCTTGAGAAGGGGTATCTTAACACACAAATTCTTCAAATATCCTAGAAGTTCAATCTCTTCTGGGGAGTTCTGGGGTGGATCAATCTCTCAGGAAAAGGAGGTCAATTTAACTCAGGGGTAATCTTTCCTTTTCCTCTTCAAGCTCCACAGGTGGAGATGGTGGATGGTTATCTAGAAGAACTCTCCTATACCTAAGGTTGATCTCTTGGATCTCCAAAACATAGGCAAGGTAAGATGTCTCTCCACTATAGATTTGTTGTGCCTACTTGTTATTTGGGTTTGGATTAGGTTGAGGAGGAATATGAGGTTAATTTGGTGTAGAAGAATGAGTGAGTTGTGTTCAGGTTGGGATGGAGGAAGTAAAGCAAGAGGTTGGTTGAGTTGAGGCCTCCACCCTTGTGATGGGTTGTTCCATTAAGGAGGTTGGGGAGCATATGGATGAAATGGTTGATTGATAGGTTGAGGATGATATTGAGGAGAATAAGGCCAAGAATGAGGTGTTGACCATGATGGATGAGTGGAAGAGTACTAGAGTGTCAAGGGTGCATTTTGGTTTGGATTGTAATAAGAGTAAGATGTACCTTGCATGCCCAGTTGGTATGACCAACGTCCTTGAGGCCTCCTTTGATTTATAAAGCAGAGTTTCTCAGCCCCACCTTATTCCCCTTGGTATACAAGTTTTAAACCAAGAAAACAAGGGAATTTATCTATGACATGGTTTCTTCATAGACTGAGCATACCTCTATGACATTTAACAGGCATTCATTCCTCGGGTGCCTTCTAGTGCATTTAAGGCAGAAAATAGCCAGGGATATCTCTACTTCCTCTTGTTTCCTCTTGATCTACATTGTAACCATTTTCAAAGAAAAGGTATGCATCATTTCAATTTTAAAGTCCTCCAACATGTTCCCAATCTTGTTCTTGATGGATGTTGTGGAATGAGAGGAACTGACCAAGCCTTCACTAGTCCTACCCTTCTTTCTAGCAGCCAGAGAGTGATTCTTGAACATATTTTTAATGTCATCATAGGATAACTGATAGATATCTCCCCCAAACATCATATTGAGGGTATCTAACATGTCCTCCCTCATCCCTTCGAGAAGAACTAGTTTGAGTGATTCAGGATCAAGGGTGCAGTTGGCCCTCCTATAACTAAGTTGAAATCTCTTGTCATAGTATTCTAGGGATTCATCAAGTCCAAGTGTCATTCTAAAGATTTCTTCCTTGTTTTCTTTGGACCTAAAATAGTCCTTGTACTTGTTATTAAAGACTTGTTTCATTTGAGCCTAGGTAGTGATGCTGCCCACAGGCAGACCCATAAACTAGCTTAAGGCTACATCCTTAAGGGTAGAGGGGAATAAATTCAAATTCTAGTCATTAGAGGCATAGTCATAAGTCCTACAAACAACATAAAATTCAAACATGAAGGTATCATGATCCTTAGAGTTTAATCCATGGAAGTGTTGAAGGGTAGTAGGGCCTATATTCTTCATTCTAGCCTTTCAATTAGTCTCTTTGATATGAAATCACCCTTAGGTGACCTCAGGAGATTAATGAAGGTATTACATACTCATGTGTTGGTGTGTGTGTCTATGTTGTCTTAGGCAATGGATCGATAAGATTGCAAAATAAACAGACACTTGAAACAATAAGAGATCACAGTAAGAAAAAACAGAAACACAACAAAATTTAATAAGGAGTTCACCCAATCCTCCTAAGCTACATCTCCTAGTCTAACTTTCAGTGGTGGCCTTTTTATTATGTTTTTAAAGCAGAGTCTTACAATAAGGATCTCAATCTGAGTCTCACTTGACAGAGAATGATCAGTAGGATGGCACCTGGAATTCCCAAGTCCTTAGAGTTCACAGACTCCCCTTACTGAATTTCGACCTCAATTGGTCTCTGTCTACTCGATGTTGCCCTTACTCTAATGGTTAATGCAACTTCTTTGTTCTCTATAATTTTTCCTTTCTTTCTGTGTCTCTCGACCTTCAGCTTCTTCACTACTTCTCTGCCTCACCGTCTCTCTGTCTTGTCTCTATCAGCTCGGGGCTTTAAAGCCAGTTTGTTTCTTCGACAGTTTGCTTCGTCTTCCTAACTCTTTGAATTTCTTACCTCTGCCCACTAGGACTCCCCTGCCCTGCATCATTGTTGTTGCGTAACGCTTCACAGAGAGGTGGCCACCTGTCTTCTTGCGAACTGAGTGTCAGTTCTTCCTGAATGGTTTTTTTTTTGTTATTTCCCAGATGCCTGTGAAACAGATCCTTCTGTTGACTCATCAGTCAAATCGGACTTCAAATCTTTATGCGTCGTAGCTTATTTCTCCCTCGGGTCTGGTCACCCATTGGGTTGAACCCCCACCATTTGATCTGGAGCCCCCAGATCATACAGTCTTTGCTTATATCACACGGTTGAGTTGCTTGACTGTTAGTCCACGATGTAAGCGATTTTTCTCTCTCCCTGCTAGACACGCATCACTTGATGTATGGAATCACTAGGTCTTCAGCCAAACCCACTTACCACCCGAAATGTCTTTGATATTTGGCCAGTTTTGATCACGGAACCCACTTGTCAGTTTTAGCGCTTTCCCACGGTTTTCTGGTTTCCCTTGTGACCAAGTGCTCAAGGCTTTTCCTTCTCGAGGGGTTTTTCTCAGCGAATTTGCACTAATCATGTATCAGAAACAACCTCCATTTCTTGGTTTGAGCTTCCCAACTGCCATTTTTGTGCCATGCATAGTCTCCATGGGCCAATGGTTAGTGCGCTTTGACCGAAGGTCCTTGTTGCTCTGTGCTGGCTGCAAACTACCATTTTTCAGAGGTTATTTCTGATAGCTATAAGATTTCCTGAAGTCTTTTATTCATTCTTAACAATCATGGAATTGTTTGAGGATCTAATTCAGATCAAAAACTTCCCACTGAAAAAGCTTTTGGACCACGAAAAGTTGGTTTTCAAGCATCAACTAAGTGAGGATACAACTTTCTCACCTATCCAATCTCTATCCATTTTGTACTGCTTGGATTTAAACCCCTGAGCCCAATTTTGAGGTACTCAACATCTCCCCTGTGCGTCGTTCTCACCTTCCTGTCCAGAACTGTGTCTTCCTGCAATTCATTAAGACATTCAGGTAGAAGGTCATCAATAGAAGGCAATTGACTCTATTCTTCAGGATCTTCAATTAACCAAGGTTCAAATAGTCTCAAAGTTGTCTACATTGACCACTCAGTAGATGTGCATATAAGCTAGAAAATCAAGGCAAAAAGCATTCTCACCAATTTTCTCAAGGATCCTAAAAGGTCCATACCTTATTGATTTCAGCTTTTTACCTTCACCTTGCATCCAGTCCTTGCTGATATACAACCAGACTTGATCACCAACTTGGAAACTATGCTCCATTTGATGCTTGTCATGCCTTGCCTTATATTTGTCCTGGCTCTTTTCCAGTTGTTCCTGTACTACCTGATGGATCTCTTGGATTTGTTCAATGAACCTAGTTGCCTTGTCCACATCGTTGTGTCCCTCAATTGTTGTGTCCTTACCAAAGACAAAATCCAAGGGAGACCTTGGTGTGAAACCAAAACAGGTCTCAAAAGGAGATCTCTGTGTGGAAGAATGTTTGGCTCAGTTGTAAGCATGTTGCACATAACACAAATGTTCATCCCAAAGCTTAGGATGCTTGCTGCAATATCCCCTGAGCAACTAGATCACTGTCCTATTGACTACTTCTATCTGGTCATCAGTTTGTAGATGGAAAGCTATGCTTTTCTTCAGTTTGGTGTCCATTAGTTCCCACAGACTTGACCAAAACTTTCCCACAAATTGAGTGTCTCGATTAGATATAATGGAAGTGGGTAATCCAAAATGAACCCATACATGTTGAAAGAATCATTTTGCAGTTTATTCAGCTATAATCTGTTTATCACAAGGTATCCAAATACACATTTTGCTGATCCTATCCACAAAAACATACAGATAATCATGACCTTTCCTAGATTTAGGCAGTCCTCCAACAAATTCCATGGAAACACTTTCCCAAGGATGATAAGGAACTAGAAATGGAGTGTACAGGCCTAGTTTTCTATTGTTGGGCTTACTTTTAGCACACATAGTGCACCCTCTTACATATCTAGAAACTATCTCATTCATTTTTGGCCAATAACAAAATCTTTACAGCTGTGCAACTATTTTACTTACCCCAAAGTGACTTGATATTAGAGAAGTGTGTGCTTATCGAATTATCTTTAATCTTTTAGTTTGTGGAATGCATAGCTTCCCACAATGATATAGGAGTCGGTCCTTAATATGATAATCCAATTCTTCTACTCATTTTCCTTGACTTAAAGTTGCATGTACATCTTTAAAGTCTATATCTTGAGCATATTGTTCAATGTAGCTCTCATGTAACACAGAATTATGCTTAAGTATAGTAGATGCATTTATAATGGGTCTAGATAACATATTTGCAACTTTATTGTGTATGGCCTTTTTATATCTGATGACTAAATGAAACTGTTGTAGAAAACCCACCCATCTATAGTGTCTTGATTGCTGCAACTTAGTTTGGGAGTGTAGATATTGAAGTGGTTGATGATCAATATGTATAACTGTTTCTTTTCCCATTAAGTAATGTTTCCACTTTTTCACACTCTGTACTAATGCATACAATTCTTTATCATATGTGGGATAGTTAACTACTACAGAATTAAATGTTTCAGAATGATAACATATGGGTTTACCGTGTTGTATCAACACTGCTCCCATGGCATAGTCACTAGCATCTGTTTGGATCTCAAATGGTCTTTGAAGATCTGGCAGTGCTAGTATTGGTGCTGTACTAATCTTTTCTTTCAAGGTGTCGAAGGCTTTCTGTTGTTTGCTTCCCCACTAAAACACATTGTTCAATCTTGTTAAAGCATGTAAGGGAGCTGCAATTAAGGAAAAGTTAGAAATGAAATTTCTCCAATATTGTGTTGCTCCTAAGAAGTTCCTAACTTCTGTAGCAGATTTGGGTTTGGGCCAATTTACAACGACTGCCACCTTAGAGGGATCTATCTTCAATTCACCACCCCCTACTATATGTCCCAAATAATTCAAATATTTTTTGCCAAATTCACATTTTGAGAGTTTAACATAAAGTTTCTCTCTTTTCAAAACATCTAGTGTCTGCTTAACATGCTTTAAATGTTCTTCCCATGCTTTTCTAAATATCATAATGTCATCCAGATATACAATAACAAAATCATCAAAAAAAGGCTTGAGTACATCATTCATTATTATCATGAAAGTAGCAGGAGCATTAGTTAAGCCAAAAGGAATGACTAGCCACTCATACAATCCCTACTTTGTTTTGAAAGAAATCTTCCATGCATCTTGTTCTGCAACTCTGACCTGTTGATATCCACTATGCAAGTCTAACTTGGAAAAATAAACAACTTCTTTCAATTGATCTAATAGATCATCTATGCAAGGAATGGGATAACGATTTTTTATTGTTATCTTCTTCAATGCTCGATAATCAATGCACATTTTCCACGAGCCATCTTTCTTTCTCACCAAAATGATTGGAGATCCACATGGTGATGTGTTAGGTCTGATGAACCCCTTCTCGAGCTACAACTCCTGCACCTACTTCTTGATTTTTGCATTCTCTAAAGTGGACAACCTGTACATTTCAATGTTAGGCAATGGAGCATCTTGCTACAAATTAATATCATGCACTATTTCCTTTTTGGGTGGCAGACCTTTAGGTTCTTGAAACAAGATATCATACTCTGAAACAACTTTTTCTAAATCAGCACGTTGTTTAGCATCACAACCCTCAAATACATTGGTTTTATCAGGTTTCTTTTCCTTTACAACCATCAGTAAAAATTCTTTGCATGAATTTATAGTTCATTTCATCTACCCTGAGTTTATGAGAGTGTAATTATTCTTGAGCTTATGAGCTCTTACAAAGTATTCGATTCCATCTTTAACGAGTAGATACTTGTTCTCAGCTCTATAGAAAATAACTTTTTTGTCATACAAGTAAGGACTTCCTAAAAGAATTCCACATATATCCAAAGGATTATGTCTAACTCAACCTCATCTACAAATGTTGACCCAAAAGAAAACTTAAATTTGCATTGTCTAGTCACTTGTAGTTGTGCTTTATCACTTAACCATCCTAATGGGTATGGTTTCTTGTGAGGTGTAGTCAACAATCCCAACTTCTTTACAATTGCTACAGAAATTAAATTTACTTGTGATCCACTATCAAACAAAGTATCAATCTTTTAATGTTTGGAAATAACTCGAATATGGAAAAGCTCATGTCTTTTTCTCTCATTTTATTCATCAATAGTAGATTGTGCAGAATTACTAGTAGATGCTTTAGAATTCTTAGCTTTTATACCTGTGGCTACAATGGTTGTTTCATCTCCTGAGTCTGATCCCAAATCTTTCTAAATAGCTGCAACAATCTTCTTCTTCTTTCCCTTGAACTTCTTAGGTCTCAGCTCTGGATGCAGAGTCCAATAGTGCTCATCATCATGCCCATCCTTCTTACAGTGAGTTCATGAAGACTTGCTTTTCTATGCAGTGTTGGCCTTCCTTTCTTTCCATTTTTGTTTTCTTTTCTCTTTATTCTTGCTTACAGTGGGTTGGGATGATCCCCCAACTTTTGGGTTCCCATTCTTTCCTCTAGCTTCTAGATGCATAGCTTGAACATATACCTCATCTATACTAGTGGGATTAAACATGAGGATAGTGTGCCTCATGTAGCTGTGTAGACCATCGATGTACTTCAATAGAGTCTCAGGTGAGTCTAACGAGATTCCTAGAATGAAAGCTCTCTTCCTAAATTCTTAGGTGTAACCTTGTACACTTTTCCCTTTCAATTTTCGAAGAGTTTGCTAGCTCATCATGGCTTACTGCATGTAGGCCAGTGGATAGAACTACTTTTTGATCGCAGAAACAAATTCACTCCAGACAGAAAGAGTCTTACCATGTCTCTTCATATCAGCTTGGGTCCTACCTTCCCACCAAACCAAGGTAGTGCCTCCAAGGCATAGGTTGGCTAGCTGAATCTTGCTCTTGTCTGAATCGATACTCTACACTCTATAATAAACATCAATTTGTTTGATCCAATTGTTCAGCTTTTCTGCATTCAACTCTCCATCATATATTGGTAAAGCAAATTTAACATCTAGTTTAATCAAAGATGTCTTCTTTTTATGTTCAGGGCTATTAGGAGGTGTGAGAAAGTTTTCATCTTTCCCTTTTCCTTTTGAGTGGTCATGGAGGAGAGACTCTTCTTCTCCTTTATCTTGTTTGGAGCCTAATGAATCTTCATCTTTATGTTTTCTAAAGTCCTTATAAATTTCCTCTACCATGGAACTTAGGGCCAGGAAACTATCTATAAATTGAGGATCTGGCCCCACAGAACCTTCCTCCAACATTTTCCTCTGAGGATAGACTCTTCCAATTTCAGAATTAGTTTCGACCAACTCTCCTTATCCTAATTTGAGCTTGATCTAGTTAGCATTCAACAACTAAATCTAGCACAAGCTTGTCTAACCTTAACAACCTATAGCTTTGATACCTCTTGATATGAAATCACCCCTAGGTGACCTCAGGAAATTAATGAAGTTATTACAGACTCATGTGCTGGTGTGTGTGTGTGTTTATGTTATCTTAGGCAACGGATCGATAAGATTGCAAAATAAACAGACACTTGAAACAGTAAGAGATCATAGTAAGCAAAATAGAAGCATAACAAAATTTAATAAGGAGTTCACCCAATCCTCTTGGGCTACGTCTCCTGTTCCAGCTTTCAGTGGTGGCCTTTTTATTATGTTTTTAAAGAAGAGTCTTACAATAAGGAGCTTAATCTGAGTCTCACTTAATAGAGGATGATTAGTAGGATGGCACTTGGAATTCCCAAGTCCTTAGAGTTCACAGACTCCCCTTACTGAATTTCAACCTCAATTGGTCTCTGTCTACTCGATGGTGCCCTTACTCTGATGGTCAGCTCGACTTCTCTATTCTCTACAATTTTTCCTTTCTTTCTGTGTCTCTTGGTCTTTGGCTTCTTCACTTCTTCTTTGCCTCACTATCTCTCTATCTTGTCTCTTTCAGCTCGGGGCTTTAAAGCTAGTTCGTTTCTTTGATTGTTCGCTTCGTCTTCCCATCTCTCTAAATCGCCTGCCTCTGTCCATTGGGACTCCTCTTCTCTGCATCATCGTTGTTGCATAATGCTTCGCAGAGTGGTGGCCACCTGTCTTCTTGTGAACTGAGTGTTAGTTCTTCCTGAATGGTCATTTATTCTGTTATTTCTCAGATGCCTGCGAAACAGATCCTTCTGTCGACTCATTGGTCAAATCAGACTTTAAATCTTTATGCGTCGTAGCTTATTTCTCCCTTGGGTCTGATCATTCATCGGGTTGAACCCCCACCGTTTAATTTGGAGCCCCCAGATCCTACGGTCTTCGCTTATATCGCGCGGTTGAGTTGCTCGACCATTAGTCCATGATGTAAGCGGTTTTTCTCTCTCCTCACCGGACACGCATCCCTCAGTGTATGGAATTGCTAGGTCTTCGGCCAAACCCACTTACCACCTGAAATGCCTCCGATATTCCGCCAGTTTTGAGCGCGGGACCCGCCTGTCGATTTTAGCGCTTTCCCATGGTTTTCTAGTTTCCCTTGTGACCGAGCGGTTAGGACTTTTTCTTCTTGAGGGGTTTTTCCCAATGATAATTAATTATCAGAAACAACCTCCATTTCTAGGTTTGAGCTTACCAACTGCCATTTTTTCACCATGCACAGTCTCCATGGGCCAACGGTCAGCGTGCTTTGACCGAAGGTCCTCGTTGCTCCATGCTGGATGCAAATTACCATTATTCAGAGGTTATTTCTGATAGCTATAGGATTTCTTGAAGTATGTCATTCATTCTTAAAAATAATGGAATTGTTTGAGGATCGAATTCAGATCACTCTCTGATAGGGAAACCCTCATTGTTCCTATTTTCAACCATAGCTTGGCTTGGTGAAGTGGGTTCTTCTTCTTCCCCAATCGGTTCTTCAAAAATTTTAGGTTGCTCACCTAGAGGGTCTTCTAACTCCCCTACAATCAGAGAGGGAAGTTGATAGTCACTGAAGAAGAGTGAAGGTTGACTTCTTGAGGGTGTGGCGGTTTTTGGTAAGAATTTTCCTTGAGTATCTCTACTCCTAAGAGGCATGAAAGAATTTTTTATCTTTTTATTTTACGTTACTTATTCAAAACTGTATGAAAAATAGAAAACAATGCTTAAGAAGAAACAACATCTACCTAGACACCTCCCTGAAAATGGTGCCACAAAGTGGTGAGCTCTTGTATTGCACTAAGAGTGCTAAAACTCCCAAGGTCTCCTCAACTCTATTTATGAACCCAAGGTTCGTACAAACTTCAAGGTGAAAGTGCTAGATGCATAGTAGAAGGGATTCTACTACCATCAACTACGACATTTGATCGATAGTTCTCCAAGGCCATTTCTCCTACTGAATTAGAATGAAAGCTAGCTAAAGAAGATGTAATTCATAAGCTACCTCTAACTATGAAAAGGAAAATTCTATTAACTTTAAATGTTATTGAAAGAATTCATGAAAAGGAAAGAGCTAAACTACTTGCAGAAAGGAAAATACATTATATTGCAATCATCCATCTAGTTATCAGATCTACCTACATAAAAGAAGTTAACCTACAAAACCATAATTCAATATTCTATGTACCATCTAAATAGCTCACACTTGCATGTAAATCAATGTTCTATTTGTGCCAAATTTTTGATAAGGAAACTAAGATTATTATGTTTTTGTAGTGAAGGAAAAGGAGGGTTTGGAGTGATCTAGAAGCTTCCCTTGATCATGAAGTCACAACTGGGGGTCAAAATCCTTCCAAGTTAAGTCCAAGTTGTAGTAAGGATCAAAACTGGTGAAGAAAAAGGTTGCTACATGTGTGTTATAGGAGGCTGCTACAGGTGCCCTATATTGCTACAGGAGGGTCTGTAATGCTACAAGAGGGTTGCTAATAAGGTTTAAGAGGTAAAAATTATGGTTTAAGGGTATGGAAAAGGTGAATGGAGGTTGAGGTGAATGAGTGAATGGTGGCCAAAGCCCATATCAAAGTCAAAGACTTTTGAGGGTCTGTCTTGCACTAGGAGGGATGCTCTTGGTGACCCTAGGAAAATTATCTCATGAAACATAATTTTTGTGACATAATTTGGGGTTCACAAGAGAAGGTGAGGGAGTCCAATATGGAGGTGGTGAAGGTATCCATTCCTGCATATCCAAACAATCGTGCAATCATCACATGAATATACCCACTTATCATTGACAAAAATGAAGCAACTAGTAGTGGAAAAGATGAGTTGAATTTAAATGCTATCTAATCTATGTCAAAATTCTAATCTAATCAATAAACAATCTCCTAAGCTACAAAAACCACATGCAAATTAAGATGACTAACAAAAATATTATTCCAAGAAATCATAAACATAATACTTTTGGATTGTGGTTATAAATCCTTCTATTCATGCTCCCATGAGAGAGATAGGGTAGAGGATGCAATGAGAGATTTTAGTGGATTATTCTCTAATAAGAAGCAAGAAACTAATAAATACTCTAAAACTAAAAGAGATAAAAATATACAAGATGGACCTGAGTCATTGGGTTGGGCCAAAACCCAAAATACTCAGCCCTATAGAACTAACTTTGATATTAAATGATCATAAGTTAAAAATGATGTAGAATTGATTAGCCATTAATGAATATAATGTTAACTGGAAGTGCGGAAACTGAGAGAAATGCTTGAGAAGAAATACTTTACGTCAGTTGATAAAACATAAGTATGATGTAAAACAAAAGTGAAAACAACAAATACACAACGATACCAGACAACAAAATTGATTACGGAGTTCGTCCCTGATGGACTACATCTCCAAGTTCGCTTTCAAGATAGGCGACTGCTATATTAGGATTGAAACAGAAGAGGTCACTTACAAAAATATTTGACCAAACCAAAATTGCACACAGGCACTTTTGGTCACTGTCAAAGGATGGCTCTCTGAACCAGATTTCCAACGCCTATCACAGTTCCCAAATTTGACTCTGGATGCTCTTGTTACACTGAAAACAAAAATGACTATGACCTCCAAAACCTGCATACAAAGTCCAAAACCACTCTCCTCACTTCAATGAGAAACACTGCTTTTTAAACCCCACTAAGTGCATTCAAACCTCCTCAAGCTGAATTTGGGATGAACAAGATATAATCTGGGGGTGGTTTGGTCTCGGTCTAGTCATGAAATGACACTTAGGATAGGGTTACATTGTCATTTAATTAAATCTTCACCAAAACTACAACCAAAACCCAAATTAAACCATAGATTAAATATGAAAATATTGGCGGTTTGCTGATTAGACGGAGGAGGGTAACCTCCCATGTGAATAGCTATGGTCTAACCACAACCTGCCAGCATTTGGTCGAACTCCAGCGGTTCCATTAACCATGCTCTAATGGTTTCACATCTCCATTCACATGTCACGTTGATGTCGCGGTCATAGTTAGGAGGTTTCCTTCTGATATAGTTTCCTACTAACAGTCTACAGTGACTTCGACGACTTTATACTCTGTTCACATGCTTGAATGCAGATCTGACGCGGTTAGACTCCATGGTTAGGGGCTGTCTATAATATTTTTTTGTAATGTTTGTTGATAATATATATAATAATATATATATATATAAATATATATATATTATATATATATATATATATTATATATATATATATAAATATATAGATTAGATATAATATAGATAAGATAAGATATAAAATATGTTGAGGGGTGATATCATAGGGGTTAATGTGTTTTTATGTTGATTTAACACATAGTTTGTATTGTAAAGGGGTTCGATAGGTTTTAGGACTTAGGTAATGGCCTTTTAATGATTTGAAATTTGTAATACATAGATTTGTATTGGAATATGGTAGGGTTTAGGTTTTAGGTAATGGTATTTATACTTAGGTTTTGATGTTTTCCTCCATAGTTTTAGGGCTAGGGTTTAGTCAAGATTTTAGCGTTACATTAAAAAAAAAAACCTTTTACATCAATTTGTCACAAAGTGACATTCACGACATTCGTCACATGATGACGACAACTAACCCTACACGACGAAAAACCTTTGTCAACATCCAAAGTATAAAAGGTGAAAAATAAACACATGTCGACGACCAAATCCTAGTGGAACTGACAGCAACTACATGTCAACAACTAGGTACAAAACCATCACCCTAAAAACCATTAACATCGCCTGAACAACCTGAACCATAATCAACATTGTCGAAACTGAACGACACTAGACTAAATGTTAATGATGACATTGAACACTGATGATGAACCTGTGCAACTGATCTAACGAGATCCTCCTGGATCAATCCTCTCCACTTGAAATATTTTGGACCACAAACATTTGACTAAACAAATAGTCGATGAGGGTAGAGCTCCCTCACTTTCTGCCTTGTCCAGATGATGTACCAATACATTCAATCAATAGCTACAAGTGATGATCTTGATGATGCTGATCATGGCACATTTTGATTCGCTGACCTATTCCATCCATCTGTAGTATGAACAACTTGCGACGATGGTCAAGAAACCTATTATGAACATGGAAATTGACTTATTTCCAGGAAATACCATGAGTTAGTGATTCATAATCATATCTGAAAACAATCTCTATAGGATATTGTTCAATAGCATTAACATGTATTAATAATCTATTTTGCGGAATGACGGAGACAATCGAAGATATTCTTGACATCAAACCAGCTACTTGACTTGACATACTTTCCTCCTTCCTGATTACTAAGTGAACTTGCTTCCATAAACCCATGAAACTGTAAGGTGAAAACTGTTGCAACTTAGTTTGATTTTGAAAGTATTGAATTAGCTGTTTATTTGTTTGAATCATTTTTTCCTTAATCATTAAATGATGTTTCGATTGATTCGCACTTTCCCCTAATGCATAAGTTCCCCTTAAATACTTTGACACTGCTTTAGAAAAGGCTTTGAGTATGAAAACAAATGGGCTTCCTCTCCACGTGAAAAGAGGCTTCCAAACTATTCGAAACATGAAATGGTGACACAATATAAGAGAAATTTAACACTGACTTTCCCCAATACTGGCCTATATCCCTGTAACTATTAATTTCCAAACTCGGACTGAATTGATTCATTCTGACATTAGGAAGAGGAAATTTAGGCACATACTGTAATTCATGTTGTATTCCCTGCTTATGAGTAAGATGTTTGGTTTTACATAGAACTGGAATAGTTTCAATCTCTTTGATCAAACTATCTTTAAGTTGTGTCTCATAACCAGAACAAACATCATGTTTATTGTTATGTTGTTCCTTTACACACATGATTACAAATATTTTATTTTTAACTTATTAATCGCTTCATCTGATTAGAAACAACTAAATTCAAGTGATTTTTGTTTTGATGTGCCCTAACAATAAATTCAACCCCATATTTCTTAAGGTGATATTTATGTTCTTTCCTGTAAAATACTACATCACGATCATAAAGATAAGGACTTCCTAAGAAAACTCCACATATGTCTACTGGAACCACATCTAATTCCACTTCATCAATGTAATTTGCTTTAATGGCAAATCTTAATTTACAATGTTTGGTGACTTTTATCTGAGATGATTTATTTAGCAATACTAATGGGTAAGGTCTTGGATGATTTTGTGTTTCCAAACCCAAATTCTTAACTAGATATTCAGATATTAGATTGGCCTGTGATCCACTATCAAACATTGTATCTATTTTTGTGTGCTTAGAAGTTATCCTTATGTTAAACAATTCAACTCTTTTATCCTCATTTGAAGGATTATGTTTGATGAATATGTAATAGTATTAGAACTTCAACAAGTGTCAGAAGTTTTACCTGTCATAACCATAGCAGTTATCCTCCTTTCATCACCTGAATCTAAACTTAGAACTTGTGGGACTGCTACAATTTCCTTCGTTTCATCCTTCTCCTTAAGGAACTTTTTGGGCTTAAATTCTGGATGAAGTTTCCAACACTTAGATTCATCATGATCAATTCTCTGGAAATGAGAACAAGTAGGTCTTTCCTTTTGAGATACCAATGATTTCTTTCTCTTCGAATTGTTCTTCCCCTTCCTGCCATTGGAATATTTGATCTCTAACTCTTTGGATGACTGCGATGAAAACTTGAATGGTCTGCCACCTAATTCAATATGTATGGCATGAACACACACTTCATCAAAATCATCAGGATTAAACATCAATAATGTATGCTGCAAATATGAATGTAAATTGTCGATGTATTTTAATAAATTTTCACGTGTATCCAATGAAATACCAAGTGTCGATGCTTTCTTTTTGAATTCCTAAGTAAACTCATGAACACTCTTCCCTTTCCCTTGCCTCAAGTGTTGCCAATCAATAACACCTTGCTGCATGTATCCTAAAGGATAAAATTGCTTCCTAAGAGCTTTTAAAAACTTAGACCATGAAGAGATGACTTTTCCTTTATGCTTTACATCTATCTGAGTTTTACTTTCCCACCAGATTAAAGTTGTTCCCCCCATTCTAAGTGTAGCTAACTAAATTTTCATTTTATCTTCAGAGATGTTCTGAATACGAAAATACACTTCTAACTGCTTAATCCAGTTATCTAACTTTTCATGATTCATTTCACCATCATAAATAGGTAACTCAAATTTTACATCAAGTTTCAAAAGAGATGTTTTCCTAGGTTTCTTTTCTATTCCATATTCTACATTGGAAGAAGAAGAAGAAGATGATGATGGAGATGATGGTGGTGAACGTGGTTTATCATCCTTTCCTTTACCTTTTTCCTTCTTCGATGCCTTTGAAGAATAAACTACATCTCTCGCCTTCTCGTCTTTGTACAATTCTCCCAACATCTGTTTGACAGTCAAGAATGCTTGTTGAAACTATTCCTCACTCATCTTGGTTTCAATATTTTCACCTACATCAGATCCTGTCATGGTTGACTTATGAACGACGCGTCACTTTCCAATCTCTAGATAAATCTGCTTAAGGATTCCTTCTCCACGTTGCGACTTTGACCTGGTTAACATTCAATGGCAAATTCTACAAATGTAACCTACTATGATACCAAATTATATGATTTTAAATGATCATATGTTAAAATCTGATGTAGAATTGATTAGCCATTAATGAATATAACGTTAACTAAAAGTGCGGAAACCAAGAGAACTGCTTGAGAAGAAATACTTTACGACAGCTGATAAAACATAAGTATGTAGGCACTTCTGGTCATTGTCAAAGGATATCTCTTTGAACCATCTTTGCAATGCCTATCATAGTTCCCAATTCTGACATCGGATGTTCCTGTTACACTGAAAACAAAAACAACTATGACCTCTCGAACCTGCATACAAAATCCAAAACCACTCTCCTCACTTGAATGAGCAAAACTACCTTTTAAAATTCACCAGGTGCATTCAAAACTCCTTAGGCGGAATTTGGGATGAACAAGCTGCAATTTGGGGGTGGTTTGGTCTTGGTCTAGTTATGAAATGACACTTAGGATAGGGTTGCATGGTCATTTAATTAAATTTGCACCAAACTACAACCAAATTCCAAATTAAACATAGATTAAAAGTTGAAACGGCTGGTAGCTTGCTGACCAGGTGGAGGAGGTTAACTACCCATGTGAATAGATGTGGTCTAACCACAACCTGCCAGTGGGTGGTCGAACTTCGGCGATTCTGTTAACCATGCTCCGACAGTTTTACATCTCCGTTGACATGTCACGGTCATAGTTAGGAGGTTTTGTTCTGATGCGGTTTCCTGCTGATGGTATATGGTGACTCTGGCGGATTTATACTCTGATCACACGTTACAACCCCCGTGCGGTTTCCCAAACCAGTTGTTAACATACCCCAATAGCTTTATACTTTGTTCACATGGTTGACTGTAGCTCTGACTTGGTTAGACTCCGCGGTTAGGGACTGTCTATAATGTTTTGTTGTATTTACATATATATATGTCGAGGGGTGATAGCATAGGGGTTAATGTGTTTTTACGTTGATTTAATAGATAATTTGTATTGTAAAGAGGTTTGATAGGTTTGAGGACTTAGGTAATGGCCTTTTAATGATTTGTATTGGAATGTGTTTAGGGTTAAGGTTTTAGGTAATGGTATTTAGACTTAGGTTTTGATGTTTTCCTCTATAGTTTTATGGCTAGGGTTTAGTTAAGGTTTTAGCCTTAGATAAAAAAATACATTTTAGATCAATTTGTCACAAAGTGACATTCGTGACATTCGTCACATGATGATGAAAACCAACCCTACACAATGACAAACCTTTGTTGACACCCAAGCTCTGCAAGGCGACTGACAAACACATGTTGATGACCAAATCCTTGTGGAACTTATGAAAACCACATGTCGATAGCCAAGTACAAAACCATCACCATGAAAACCATTAACATCACTTGAACAACTTGAACCATAATCAACATTGTCGAAACTTAACAACACTGGACGAAATGCTGATGACGACAACGAACACTGATGATGAACCTGTGCAACTGATCTAAAAAGCTCCTCCTGGATCAAACTTAGTGATGAATCAACAAGAAACTTTTCATTATCACCGAATCAATGTCTAATACATCAAATAACAGTCAAAATAACAGTGCCAAGTTCCCGAGCTTAATAGCTACATAGATGAAAACAAAATTTGAATCTTAATGAGGTCTTATACATGCTTATTTATACAAGGGGGTAGCTACTAGCAACTCCCTATAAAATAAGAATATTCGTCTCCTACAAATTGAGAATGGTGGATCTTGTTCCTCATTACTTTCGCTTGTTTGGCTTCCAATGACCTCGAGTTGATGAGAGAGAGAATAATGTGATATTGGGCTGATTAAGGGAGTTAAAATGTGGACAAACCCCTAGTCTCTCTCCTTGTTGTCTACTCCAAGCCTCTACACATAAATCATCTAAAAAAATTCTCCATTCCTTGCAATTAAACCATATTAAGCCACATGACATGACAAACATCTTTTATCTTCTCAGTAGGCATAATATAACAAAAAATGTAAATAAATGTGAGAAAGAGATGGTTCTAAAGTTGGAGAATGGCATCATGAACCTTATAATGTACCTATTGATGAGCCATATCACTAGGTATGAAGTGATGATCTATTACATTAAGAGGAAGAAACTAATGGATTCTCAACTAATATTTTCCCTGTTTTTGGAATTTCACCATGTAAAGAGGAAGATGTTAACGCCCAAGTTATTTGTGAAATATCTCAAATTGACTCATCTCTATCTTTGAAAAATTAAGATATATGTGTTAATTAACCCATCTGATCATGATATTGGCTTTAATAATTGCTATTCAACTATTCAATTTCCCACCATCCTATATGATGATATTCATTGTTCAGGTCTATTGATCTCATCATGGCAATAAAGTTTTATGATTCACCATCTCACTATTTAGATACTTGTCGAGAACTTGAGGCACTTCAAATTTGTTGATGGTTATGTCATGCCCTCACATCCTTGATAATTGTTTTGAAGAAAATAAGATCAAATTTCCTTTGCAAGATTCTCTCCATAATTCAATTGTGTTGATGGAAAGCTCATCACTGCAAGAATTTCAAGGTTTTCAATTGGTTGTTTCGAATATCATGATCAAATCATTGATTAGCTAGAGGAGTCTTATCTAGTAAGATTTTTTTGTTAATAATAAGTTTCAATCTTACGTGATGTTTGCTAAGAAGGAAAATGCGAATAAATGCACATATCAATAAGGTAAATTGTAGGACGGTTAAAGGAAGAATTTATGGGACACTTTTATGCTAGTAGGAAAGACCTTAAAATTCTTGTGCAGGTAACACAAGAAAATTATTTTTCATTTTCACATTGTTTTGTCTTGGCTTTGATCATTGATATCTTTATACTTCCAAGTCAGGAACCACCCTTGTGGTTGCACTAGAAATTCATTTTTACATAGTCCTGACCTTCTATAGATTAGGATTTTGGTTTAGTTTTACTTTTTTTTAATAGAGTAGTTTTATTTTCTTGCATTCTTTGCATTGGCTTTCCATACGTCAGTTACATTTTTCCTTTGCTTTCCACCCTTCTTTCATTTCCTTCAATTTTGCATTTTTTTTTTCATTTGGGTTTTGTTTTTCACACCTCTTTTATAATTTTGAATTGAATAAATATTTTGTGTGAAATCCATCTCGTTTGGCTATGGGGTAATGTCACGAAAGGCTAAAAGGGAATTGTGATGAATTTTAACACTTAGCTAACTTTTGATCTCCTTCTTTGTTTGGGGCTAAATATCTTAAGAGTCCATGATGCTCTAACATAAAATACAACTCATTCCAAATGAAAGCTTTAGTCAATCTATGATGCCCATATCTATAATATGATCTTCCTTCCTTGAAATGGCTATTTATATTAATTGGTTTTAAGGTGTTAACTCATTTGAGAAGAGAAAAGGGAATGGAGAGAAATTTAAGTGAGAAAACTAT